>KL271466.1:9210-40540 GCA_000699545.1 Podiceps cristatus | reverse complement strand
TGCCGGGAGAGAAGTGGCTCGCTCAGCCTCTGCTTTCCTGCTCTCCCCGTCTCCCCTGGCTGGGGCTCCCGACGCCGCAAGCTCCTCAGGGTTGTATCCCCAGCTCTCGTCGCGTGGCCGTGCCTGGCAGTTCTGTATCACTGCCCCCCCCGGGCCTGTTGTGCTTCGTCTGCAAAGGGGAAGTATTTTGGGGCGTCACTAGTGTAAATTGAGGAAATAGGACATGCTGGTCAACGTGGTTGCGTCTACAGTGGTGGCTTTGCCCGCTGAGATTTGCTAGCCTAGCTCTGCTGGAGTTGTGGCTCCAAGCTGGGTGGGGGGGGTTGATGCTTCCAGTTGACACAGATGTGTTACAAAAATGTTATAACATCAGCCCGGCCTGGAGAAAAAGCAGTGCGGTTCTATTTCTCGAAGCAAAATGAGCTCAGTCCTACACGTTTTCCTACTGTTTCTGTATTGAAGAAAAGCATGAAATAAATAGTAGCCACTAGCAGGCTTTTAGGAGGGTGCAATAATTATGCTGACGAGAAAGTTTTATGCTCCAAGGAGAGGAGAGGGTCACGTTGGCTGTATGTTAAGAGCGGGAATGCTATATATTAATAAAGACTGTTAGAGTAAAGAAACCTTAAATGACCTTTCCTTCCTCCCCTCATGCAAAAAAAATGCAACTGAAGAATTATTTTAGCTTTATCCTACAGCTCTCAGCCCTGCTTGCCCCTTCTTTCATAAGAGTGCTCTCATCACTGCAGCGGCCTCCTTTGTCCCCCTGCGGCTTTGTGTTGTGCTCTGGTCGTGTGAGCTGACGTTTCGCTGTGATGCCCCCACGGTTTGCTTTGGAAGGGATGGTGGTTTGCTGTCGGAGAGGTTCAACCTGCATGCGATTGATGTCTGATGAACCTGGGCTGATTCAGGGTGGTGCTTTTGCATTTCTTCGTGTTCATTGTATTTTCATTATTATAACTAAATGCTATGGAGTAAATCCCACTCCTTTGACAGGATATTTCCAATTGAAAGCTGAGATAACAATGAGGATATAGTAGAGTTTTGTACTAGGGATTTAAGGTATTTCCCAAAATCAAGTTGTTTTTTCCCTGGTTTTCTGGTCTTCTACCACTATCATCTTTATTCAGATCCTGCAAACTTTTTTCATACTTGTTTTCACATTTTTAAAGTTTCAAGATTCCTTCAGGCGAAGCTCAGAGAAGTCTTTACTGCTATAGAAGAAACCATCACCTACCAAAGTTGCAGATGCTTCAGCATGCTGTGGCAAGTTTTTCAACACATGGTATGCCAGCATGCTCAATGTCAGCTCTGAGTGGAATCCTAAGGCAATCACTTAAAAAATGTTCACGTGAAGCTCTATTTGAGTTTAAGCTTTGCGTAATATAGGGTGTTTTTTTCCAAATTAATGTTCTAAGTAGACATCAAACTCTCCTGACCAAACCTATATTTCTGTAATTTACATTGTAACAAGCAGGTGATTCTTAATTCCAGTAATTGCTGTGTGTTTTCATTTATTGTTGACACACAGTTATGCCAAGCAGACAGTAGTTGAACCATTCTCTGAATTGGAAAAGAGATGATGTTTTGTCTGATGTCGTGGAGAATTCCTGTAAATAAAATTGAGGTGCGTTTTGCTGAAATGAGTCATTCATCGACTTGGAGTAGCTGTACGTTGAATAGATTAGAACTTAATTTACCTTGGGCTGATGGAAGCATCAACATGGCTTTGAACACAAAATTCTTCCTGGTATTTTAGGCAAAGCTGTTGTTGTCAGTGATCTCTAGCTTTTTCTTTGAGAAAAGAAAATCTGAGAAAATGTTTAAGACAGAAGAGGTTTCTAAAGGGTATACTGTTTTAAAAGTTTCTAGGAGTGACTTGTTTAATCCTGTATTTCATCAAGCACAACACAGTAGTAAAATCCTGACTTTACTGGAGTGAATTTTTTATTTCTGCATTAAGAGTTGCTTTTTTCATCTGTCTGTCCCAGGTGCTGAAGCTGGCAGCTGTTTCTTCTGCTCTGCCGTTTACTTGTATTACCGTACATGCAGCAACAGAAAAGGAATCAAAAGGTCAGCTGGTGAAGCCAAGCCAGGTAGGAATCTTACTGTTCATCAGTCTTTAAAACAATACTAGAAGAGTCTGCAGAATACCTTCTCTTTCCATTGAATCCAGTAAATCAACTACATAGCAAATTAATATCTGATAATGTAAATTACCTCCTAAATGACTGACCACTATAGCACAAATAAAACATAAAGTGTTACAATGGTAAATTAGTAAAGTTTTATCTCATTTTCATTATTATGTTATTTCCAGACTGAAGCCAGAAAAAGTGAAAGAGTATAATACTGATAATAGTTTTTATCTATTGTACAGTTTCTAGAAATACACGCATGCATATTCCAACAATTCTTGCTCATGCTTTTTCTGAGTAACGTATATTTTTATCATACTTGGTAATGCTACTTCTTAGAACCTAGACAATACTTTCAGTTTTCATTTCTAAATAATTAACCTATAGTCACACTTGCGTAAAGTAAGTTTGTAAATATAAAAAAGTGTAATTCGATACAGAGGCTTTGTTTGCTGTAGTGGGAACACTAAGGATTTGCAGTCTCAAAAAATACTATTCAGTGTAAATACTTTCTGCTGTACAGAACTGTCTCCCTGCAGTACAGTTACGCTTTTCTTTCCAGCTTCCAATTTACTGTCCACCGCCTCTGAAATCGAAATACATTGAAGAACAGCCTGGTCACTTGCAGAAGCAATTGTCTTCAGTAAGACAGACAGCTGGCCGCTATATTGGATGGTGCAAGGTAAGAAACACCTGCATCCAAGGCTTCCTGCACTTCCTGACAACACTAGACTAAAACATTGAGAAAACAGCATACTTCACCCTGGAGGGGTTTTTTTTTCAGTTCCTTGTATTAGCATAAACTTACAATTTAAGATGCAGAAATGAACCCTCCTCTCATTTTTCTTTACTGTGCTTATAACAGGGAACCTACGAGCTCTTGTTTCCAAATCAAAAGGCAGCGAGATCAAAGTGGTCTGTTTCAGACGATCCTAAACTGGATCTAGGCCAGCCCACAATGTCAGGTTCAGAAATATCTCTGGGTTTACTGCTACAGCCAGAGTTACGTAGGTAAATTCTTGTTAGCAGATCTTGATAGCATTTGGGAGTCTGAAATTCCAGGTGTGGTCCATGGAGAGCGAGCAAGCTGCTTCCAAAGGGTGGGTTAAAAGGCCCGATTTAGGTGCTATAGGAAAGACAAACTGAGCGCATCAAATATAACCGTTAAAGCAGGCTGTTACTGACCAGTCATCAAAAATACCTCACAACTCTGTTACTGAATATTCTAGGCGTAGAAGAAAACACGATGCCTGTCACCATTCTCTTAACTACCAGTAAATGATCCTTTTGATCCTGGCTGTTGTTAGTGTAAGAAATTTTATGCTTCTATCTTTCTCTTATAAACAAAATAGGCCCTATTATTTGAAAAAGGCAAGGAAATCAAAATATTTTCCTATATTTTCTGTAAACTTTGTTTCCATGGTTCTGTGAAAATTTTGTCAGTAACTGTGTAACTGAAATAAATTTAGTTCTAAATCTGTATCAAACTTTTCTGTGCCCTTAATCATCAAGCGGGTGTTTTGGAGATTGACTAGCAGTGACCTCTGGTGGTACAAGTTCTATGTTACTGGGGGGAAGAAGAAAAAAAAAGTGATCGTGGTGAAAGAACTCCAGATGATATTCCTTTTCATTAATCTCCTGAAGAATGTGTATTAATCGATTTGGTTAGCACTCTGAGGACAATCAATGGTACTAATAATAGGCTAGTAGAAGGCTTTTTTCTGGACGAAGAAAAACTTGTAATTAAATGAATTGACCAATTTGAAGTGAATAATGCAAGCTAGTTGAGCACACCTTAGACCAAATCAGTATCGCTTGTCTTTAGGGAAACCGACCACCGCTTTTACAAACTGAAAGACAAAGTCAGTTTTCCTGGGTGAGTCTCTCTAGGGAAGAGGCGACTGTGTTTTAAAATTGAATTTTCTTATGTTATACCGTTGGCATCCAAGTGCTTTGCTACCCTGCAGTTTTGTTCCCGAGATGACAATTTTGAAAGTGATCTTACTATATTAAAGAGGTTTTTTCAAGCTAAATATGGATGGAAGTTTTAAAAATATAAACATGGTAGTCAAAAAGGGGATAGGTCACAGCACAGCCTCTGTAGAAGTTCACTGATCTAGTCTGTCTTTTCTAAATTTACATAATATCTTGTCATCTCATTGTGCTGAGCCATATGTATTAACTGAGTAGCTTTTCACTGAAAACATCTACTTTTGCCAAGATTTTACATTTATTTTGTTTCCTTTTTTAATTTATATTTTGTAGGATGCTTTTGTCTTTGTTAAAAATGGAATAAAAGATTCAATTCAATTTGGAAAAGGTAGGCAAGTCATATTTTTCTGAACTGAGAATTTTTTGCTGTTTGTGACTTAGAAAGATGGTTGAAACAGCAGATTCTTGTTAACAAGGGGGAGGAGGGGGAAGGGTGGAAGGGAAGTGCACTGGAATACTTTCCAGAAGTGTAGGGGGGGAAAAAAACCTGGGACCACCATTAATTCCCTGTGGAGTTTCATTTCAGTTCTCAGATGAGAGAAATGCCCAATTAAATAGTATTTCTTATTGCTTTGGTTTTAGATTTGTTCTTAAAATCATAATATTACAGAATCACTGAAGCTGGAATCTCTACAGATCAGTAGATCTCCTGTAGCGGCTGCTCTGTAGATCATCTAGTCCAGTCACCTGCTTAAAGCAGGGCTGAAGCAGGGCCTGTGTCTCTGTCCGGTCGGGTTTTGGACATCTGCAGGGATGGAAATTCCACAACCTGCCTTAATTATAAAAACAGCTTCTTAACAAGTTGCAAGCAGTATCTGCATTCAAGTTCGGTATTGGAAACTATAGATAACAGTTATGTTCCTTAAAAATAGGATATTGTGAGATATTAGGTCTTGTCTCAATCTATATTAACTCACAGTAAAATCAAAACCTAAGACTCTGCTTTCATTTTCCTTTCTTAAGGACTAGCATTTTACAAAACAAAGTGTCTAAGGAGAAAACTTTGCTGCTGTGGTTTGGGGACTGTGATTCTGGTTCTGCCTACCCCAGGCTGCAGGGCGTGCACCTGGAAAATAAGGCCTCTTCATTCATTAACAAAAAATCCAGTCTTGGACTGTTTTCAGTTTTGGGTATTCATAATTTACTTTTGTCTTTATTTCTTAAATGGGAAATAAAATAATATTGAATTTCTATACTCTTTTTTTTTTTTTTTTTTTTTTAATTCTAAGATGCTTATGTTTACCTGAAGAATCCACCACCAGAATTTCTTCCCAAAGTTGGTGTAATTACAATATCGGGCTTAGCTGGCATAGTGCTGGCAAGAAAAGGTAGGTTTTTTGCTTATTTTCATTATTGGCATGTTGAATATGTAGCATGTAGTAATTTTAATGGTCAAAAAGACTTTTCTGAAACATAGACAAAACCCTATGTAACTAGTATTAAAAAAAAAAAAAAAATTCTTCCTGATAGATTGAAGGGATATTATTAAATACTTCTTTTAGAAGCTGGCTGACCTAAGAGATCACTATTATATGGTAATTTTCAATGGTGGAAGCAACAGAAATTCAAAGTAGGATGCTGCTTTTGCATTTGTTCGTTACTGGTTTTCAGAAACAAAGTGTGTATGGGAGGAAATTGGAGACAAGTGAACAAGTAAGGCTACTGAATGTAGTGAAAACTAAGGGGATTTAGGGGGAAGAACCTAAAGAATGTTGGCATTTGGCTACACAGCTACGGGAGAACACACATCGAAAGGCATGATTTCATCAGCTTTGAAGCCAGAAGGATAATTTTATAGATACAGCCACCTCTCCTTTCAAGATAAATATTAGAAGAATAATACCTAAACTGCTAGAAGATACTGTTCAGGAAATGTTAATCTGTAATACCTGAGCGTGTGTCTGTGAATTTCACGAAGCAAATGAGTTAATCACAATATTGGCAGATTAGTGAAAGCATTCTTCCCGTGTCCCTCTTACTTATTGGTGGACAGATTTAATACCTGGGCTTGAGGATGGGTCATCAGGGCTCCTTGTCAACAAACATGACCCAGAGCCTGGCGCAGCCGTTCTCGCGTTTGAACAAAGGGGCTCCCAGCTGCTCCGAATGCTGCAATCTGCGTCCTCCAGAGAGTGCGCACGGAGCTGGTGGAGACCCACGGCGGCTCCTAAAGGGCACAGACCACCTTCTCATTTTTCACAATACTGGAAAATCTAGTTTGGGATTATTTCTCATTCAAGAAACCAATGTTCAGAATATCAGTATCTCCTGCAAGCGTGACTGTACTAAACTACAGTCACACTCTGTATGCTCTCCTCCATCTGTTATGGGGATAGGTTTGTTGTAAATAAGTTAGGGGTTAAACAATTGCGCTTAACTGATGCAACTACTTCGCTTTACATTTTGTTAGTGTCTAATTATTTGAAATATTTGGCTTTATACAGATTCTAGATTTAAGAAAATTGCTTATCCGTTGGGACTGACTGCTTTAGGAGTTTCTGTTTGTTACCCCGCTCAGTCAGTGGTATTTGCGAAGGTAAGTTTACTTGTATTTTAATATTGAATTAACAGCGAATGTAGTTATAGCGTTCCCATTTCACTTGGATTAAGTGTCACAGGAGTCGGAATTTACATGCATCTTCATTAAAACAGGTAATGCATCACAGGTGTTAATCACATAACTGTAAAAAATGAATAAAATAGCTGAATTTAAAAATGCAGCCTCAATTTTAATCTTCATTTCTCACATAAATGAAGATTATTTTAAATCTTGCTGAAATAAAAGTAAATAAAAAATAAAGCCACACCAAACTTGATAGATACACAATTTGAGATACTGTACAATTGCATCTCCCGTTGATATTCCTTCTTTTCCAGTTACTGTCATCGTGCAGTTGTGTCCCTGATTAGAATGTCATCTCTTTATGGAGAAAAGCAGAACTATACTCAATATTTTGTACGCAAGAATTGTTTGCACACAGTACTTTTCTACACAAAAAGTGAATTGAAAAACAGGATATAAAGTCTATATATCTCTTCCTCCTCTATAGTTTCCAAGTGTTTCCCTATTCAGAAAAACACGTACTGCTTCATAAGAATTCTTTGTAGTTCCTTGACGAACTTTGTATTTATAGTTTCAAAACTGCATTTCTGTGTTAAATTGAAGAGATAGGAAAATTTAGTTCAGTTACTTGTATTTGATTCTAGGACTTACCAATCTTTTAGTCAAATGGCCTGATTTAAGTTTTGACAGAAAGATTTATGGAACATAATCCTGAAATCTGATAGGAAAAACTACTGTTGGATCTCATAACTTTCCATCATGATGAATCTGTTATTGTTACTTATTTTAGTGGGGTGGTTTCCTTTGGTATTTTTATACTTCCAGAGTACTTAGGAAGATACCGCAAAGACCTATACTGTGGTTAAAATCTTTGGGCAATCTTACATTGCTAAACTGATATGTTGGGTTTTATTTATATGCGAATCAGTGAGGATTACTGTTTCTCAAGAGGCAGTGGGATTTCTTGGCTTATTGTCATAAGACTTAAATGTCAGGGTTGGAAGATGGAGAAATGAATAGCAATGTTACGCTGTATGTTATGACCGGTCTCGGGAAGCTAAATCCTTGTCTGCAGTCTGCTTAGGTTAAGTATCGCCTTTTGCGCAGTTTGTAGTAGCAGCTGTGAAGTATTCTGTTTCTACAGAACATTTGTAAAGATACGCTATAGCTACTGCAGTATTATAAAGTTACTTTTTGAAAATAGACTGAGGATTTGGCCATTTGTAAAGCAAAGCGCTGCTCGCTTACGTGGGCCGGGTCATCTTTTGGGACTTTTTCCTTCTGTGTTACTGCCTTTGATCATTTCCAACACAGTGAGACAAGTTTGGGTCCTTTAAAACTGCTGCTCCAGTCTGTTGTGCTAACGTTGCCAAAACACTGTTTGCTGATCCGGTTTTGATTTCATTTTGAGTAGGTGGATGTAGCATGTGAATGTTACTTGTGAGTTTCTAATACCCATTTAAACATTATTTAGGATTTGCTTGATGTAAGAGAAATAATGCACTAGATCTTCAAAAGCAGATGATTAAAATGTCTTAGTATGGGGGCAAGCATGTTCTCATGCAAATAAGATGCGTTACATTTGAATGGTTAATGTATCAGTATTTTTAAAGCTGTCATTAAATAATGTTTTTCTAAAAAAAAGGTAACAGGGAAGACAGTATTTTCTGCAAGCCATCGAACCTATGAAGCTGTACGATCGCTATGGGTGGAAAAGGAAGGTGTCACCAAGGTAGGCTTTCTGAAGTAATGACTGTAGTTCATCAGTTCAAAGGCAGAAAGAAGTAAATGAGGTTAAGTACCATTCTTCTGACACAATTTAAGATCACTAATTGCATGAAGTCAGGCACAAACCCCCCTCTGATACTTTAACTTCAGTGTTTAATTAATGTAATTGTTACACCTTTCAGACTGATAGATACTGAGATCCCCTATATAGTCCCACCATGCAAGATGCACAAGGGAAGACTGAGTTTCTCTTACAGCTCATTTTAGTCCTGACAAAAATAATCTGTTCTGATTCAAGCTTTGATCCTAGGCAGACCACTGAGTCTAGGATAAAGACAGAATTACACTAGGTATGACTAGCTTATTCTTAAACATATCAGTGGAAGAAATTCCACAACCCTTCCAGGTAGTCTGTTTTAATTACCTGGTGGTATAAATTGTCCATGTTGGATTTTCTTTTTTTTTTTTTTTTCCCTGTCCTCATTGCAGCCATGGTGAATAAATGGTCAATAATCTCTTTATACTGGCCTATTAACGGAGGATTTATCATGGGTTTTGACATTATCTTCTCCCTAGTATAACAGTTTCTTATAGAGCAGGCTTTCTAACTCACAGAATTCTTGTTCTCCTCTGACCTTTCTCCAGTTTCTGTCCTTTTTGTTTTTAGGGGGTTTGTGTGTGGTTTGTGGTGTTTGCGGTTTTTTCTAAGTGACATAGTCAAAATAGGACGTAGTAAGCGAGCTGAGGCCTTGCCAGCACTAAGTAGAGGGGAATATTAACCTCCTGGAAATTACACATGGAATTTGAGTTTGTACATCCCAGAGTTAAACAGGTTTTTTCTTCAACCTGAAAGGGTTTTCTCCAGTGGAAATTTATAAACTCTTGCAAAAGTAGTACTTCCCTGAGTAAAATTTCGGCTTTGCACGGTGATTTTTTTTTTTTTCTCTTTTTAAAGAAAATGAGTTTCTCTGTTAAATTAACATTTAGAAATATTTTGCTTTAAGTTCACAGTGTTCATTTGTGCACAGTCCTCACTGAGGAACACAGATGGAATTCTGAGTTTTGAAAATGAGATTCAGATGAATGTGATTAAACTGCTAGTGAAACAAGAATTGATGCGGGAATGTTTGTTAACTTTTTTTTTCCCTGAGTGAAGCCTGTTCCCAAAACAATATGTAATTTTTCATCATTAGGGTGTTACCATGATTTATCTTTCCATCTTCAATTAACTAAGGGTAGTAAGTGTTCTTTAAAAACTAAATGCTATTTCAGTCTTGTGTAAGACTATAGGTTCCTCATCTGTAAATGAACAGTGACTTCCTTGTGAAGTCCTTTGAGGGTCTCAGGTTAAAACACAGTATCAGACTTAAGTATATACTCGTGACAAAGTAGATTTCCTTACACCTGAATTTGAAGTTACTATATCTGAACTGTGGGGTTCTTTCATGCATTTTATTTTTTCCAGCTATGTCCCTGGTGTGCAGCTTACTTTAACATTACTAGTTCAATATCATTGTGTGATGTCTTATCTGAAAATAATTTCATAAAAGATAAGCTTTCGGACTTGAAAGCTTTATTTTGCAATAATATATTAAGCATATATCCATGTGCATTTTTTTTACTACTGTTTGGTTCACAGCTGCAGCAAGAGTCAAAATCAGTTACACAAGAAGATAAGAAGAGGACAGATATTTCTAGTACAAAAAGGGAGTCTGCTGTTGAGTCAAGATCATTTAACAGAACAGAACCTTCTCCAGTAGAGTCTTGGAGTAGTAAAGATCCAGTGCCTTCCTCAGGTGAATTAAACATTTCAAGTGTAATCTCGGGGCAACTTGCAAATCCAATTGCTTGGCTTAATTTTATAGTTACCCTTGCTTCAAAGTGGAGCAGAGTATCATAGCATATTATTCTTGAGAATATACTGTACACACTGGTGTTCAATATGTACTTCGGAGCCTCAGGGAGGTGATCATTTTCTCACTGTGGACCCTGTCACAGTGTCAGAATTATTACATGTATTTGTTGTTCGCTCTCAATACTGTTTTCTTTCATTCCATATGGTGTGGACTATATCCCATATTGTTAGCAATGAGATGATATCATCAAGTACTTCTGTTGAATACCTAATTTAATTTATCCTTCTGTTCCCAGAATACCGTAAGCGTCATTTGAAGGATTACTGCTTTTTTTTGTGAAAACAGCTAATTTGAATCACTGTTCATTTCTCTGTACGGGTTCTATATTTTCAGATATTGGTAAAAGAGGCAAACGTAATGGAAAAATGATGCACTGGATTTTATTTTGCTAAGGTTTTTCAGCAGTGCTCTGTGCATCTGAAGTGGTTGAGATGATTGAATAGATCATGTAACAGCATATTTAACATACAAATATTTTGATAGCCCAGTTGCTAAGAAAAGTAGTGGAATTACCTATTAGAGAACTAAATTTGGTTTAAGATATTGTTCCCTTTTCATAGAACCATAGAATCGTTCAGGTTGGAAGAGACCTTTAAGATCATGGAGTCCAACCATTAACCCAGCACTGCTGAGGCCACCACTAAACCATGTCCCTAAGCACCGCGTCTACCCAGCTTTTAAATGCTCCCAGGGATGGCGACTGCACCGCTTCCCTGGGCTGCCTGCTCCAGGGCCTGTATTTTCTAAGGGCAACTCCCAAATTGTAGTTATCAATTAAACTGACTTTTTTTTATTGTGTTCTTTACCAGAATGTTGGTGTTTTGTTTTGGTTTGTGGGTTGGTTTTTCTTTTTTGGTGGTGTTTTGGTTTTTTGTGGTTTGTGGGTTTTTTTTTTTTTTTTTTCTGGAAAGCAAGCAGAACATATTTGGATGGGATTTGTTTTTCCTTCTTTTCCCTTATTTTCCCTATAACATACATTCCTATCTTTTTTTGCGTTGCTCCTGTATTTTTTCTGATTGAGTTTGTGGAATACTTTGATGTAGCTGGAAAAGCAGCAGACTAGTAGTAGGAGGCACAGTCCTAGAAAACTTGCCTTCATATTCTCATAGGTCCTCTGGAATTACAGTATCATTAAATACGTCAGTCTTTGTGCCTTGTCATTCAGGATGAGCATGGGGGCTCTACATTTTAGTAAACTCAGTTCATTGATTTTGGAAGTCATGAAGTGAAACTAGGTAAGAGTGTTTTAATGTGGAATTCTTACCATCTGGCAGCAGCTTCAGGGAAGATACTGATTCAGCTGCTTTTGGCAGACAGCTGTGCTCCTGGGAGCAGTGGGGGAAGAAAGACAGGAGGGTTTTTGCCGTGTCCCAAATTTTTCCTTCCCTTCCATGTGTAGGGCAAAACACATCACTATTTCTTCTCTCACCCTGCTGTGTTCAGGAAGTAGTATTAAAGTATAGAGAGTAGGAGGAAGACCTGCTCTCCATCCACGGCCGTGTGCTAATAATTACAACATGCCTTCATCATCCTGTATCACTTACACAGTTTTAACTAGAGCATACCTGTTTTGGTCTTTTGTAAGTGCTTGGTAGTACAGTAATTCTCAAAGTGTGTCAAAAAGATTTTTTTTTCTGCAGCTCAATTATTTTTTTTAATTAAATGTCTTTAATATCTCCAACAGGAACAGTGAAGACACCAAAATTTAAGCCTGATCCAAAACTCATGGACCATGGTCAGTCCAGCCCAGAAGATGTGGATATGTACAGTACTAGAAGCTAAGACAAATCTGCTTACGAATCTTTGCAAAGTGTTACAGATAAGGGAGAGGGAAGAAGGGAAGGAGTAATCCTTACAATACATACTCTGTGAGGTATAATTTAATCAGGTATTTTCTCATCTCCCAATTTGTATTATTGGTTTAGATGATTTTGTTTAATGAATATTTTGTTTCTCACTACTTAAAAGCGGTAAGAGTTCAGTCATTGTCAGTGTCATAGTGAGACACTGAGAAAATTTGATTGGTCAGTGTCTTCTCACAACGAGGTTTCTTTGTGCCAAGCTTGTTAATAAATGTCACTTCACAAAGGATATTTGAAAATGTAAACATATCTCTACTTCGGCTCAGATGCTCATTGATCCAAAAGAAGAATGTGGTGGATGGGGTTTGCAGAGACTTCTTTGTCTTTTTTCTTTCAGCTCTGGAATGAAGTGCAATTTACTGGTCTGAGTACCCTTACAGAGTCAGTTGTTATACCAGTAGCATTGCATGATCTTTAATGCTTGTATAAACAAGTCACTTTTTTTCCCATTGCAAAGTTGTCTGTTGTTTGCCTCTTTCACAAAGCTGAATGGAAGCAACTTCTTGTCCTGCATCCTTCTTGTGTATTCAAATGTCACTTAAGTTGGGGAAAAAACATGTAACTAATCTCTAACACATCCTTTGTGGACTATGCATTAGTTTTCACCTGCTTCTAATACTTCGAAGAACTGTTTGCAAATTGCTTAATCCAGGCAACTGATACTGTTTGAATTTATATAGAATGCATTAGCAATGTTTAGGAAGTTGGAAACCTTCTGTCTTTTGAGGTTTAAAGTGCTGACAAATACTGAAAAAGCAGAGTAGGCAGACAGCTTTTTCTTCCCAGAAGTTTGTATGCAATCCCCATTGATCTTGGCAGGATTTCTGTGAAGTTCTGGTTTTTTCCCTAAGAATGAAGTTAGAAATTGATTAAGTTTCTTAGGATGAAACTTTCAAACATTGCTTTTATCATTGTGTATATCACTTTGCTTCTGTTCATCCTCCATTTCTCTTCAAAACACTCTTATAAGGGTTGGAATAGATCTGGTCGTCTTCCTTGAACAAAGTGCAACTCGTTATCAGTACACAATGATAATCAGCCTGCTGCCTACAGGTAATCTGTATCTACTCTGGCACTTTCCTAATATAGAAACTGCAAAAGGACACTGTGCTGGTAGTTTGTCCTTTGATCTGATGAATTCTGTTGTCTTTCAATTAATAAAAATACGTGCTTTGTTATAAAGTTGGGGAGGAGAAGCAAGAACAAACTATACAAACAGATAGTTTGGTTGGAAGATGTAAACCCGGAAAGAAATGGTGCTTCGTATGAATGTATTCTCAGCGCTGGGATATGAAGGGACATTTGCTCCTGATCTGCATAAGAAGAGATTTCACAACCTGATTCCTTCTTCTAAGGCTGCTAAGCAAAGGCAAACTACTAGTGAAATACAGGCAACCAGTATTCCTGGCATCGCTGTGGGACCAGCAGAGGTTGTGAGGAGGTACTGCACAACGGAATGTGCCCAAGGCACAAATGGTGAATGAGCAAAAGAGTAAGTAAGGCTTTTATGATGGTTCAGAAACAGGTAAGTATCGATATTTTGGACTCCAAATTTCAGGCAAAGTGTTGGCCTTTGTTATTCAGAGTCCAATGGAAGGTGGTCAGTAAATATGAAGTTTAAAGAAGAATAATTCTGTTAGTTAAACTTGGGACAGCTGACTTAGAATTCAATGTGGTTTTTGTTTTGTTTTTTTCTTTAATCATCTCTTAAGGCCCAGGAAACTGTCAGAATTCAGGCAGCAATCAGAGGATAATAAATCAATCTTCATAGAGCTCCTGGACAAGACACATTTAGCGTTCCACCACAGAGAGGGGAGTAGAAAAATTAGATGGCTGGGCTTTGTATATCCTTTCCAGGGAAACATGAAACCATAAGGCAGGAAGTAAAAATGGTGAAGAAATGATGAATTTCAAATGCAAGCTGGATGGCAGAAATTGTATTATCTCCCTTTGATCAGATTCTGGATAAGAAACATAAAAGAAAAATTACCTGCTCTACTCATAGGTTCTATTTAAATTCTACCGTATGTCCTTCAAGTGATACGCTACCACAAGAAGTCAACAAGAAAGGTAAGCTGATGGAGGTGTGCATGGATTTTGTAGGGGTTTACTATGGGGACATGTTTCAGTAAGTAGGGCAAAACTGTGCCTAGGAATTAGTCTTCTGGGAGCAGGGAGAGAAGCTGCCTTGGGCAGCTGCTAAGGAACAAGCGTGTCTGCCTTTTCCAGGCAAGGCTGCTCTCTGCAGTGCCAAAAGCTAGTCTGGTCCTTGCCGTACTTGAAGGGCGTTACCACTCAAGTCTCATGATACTAATGAAAGTGCCTGGTCTGCAAAAGGTGCATCGGACGCCTTGGTGGTTAGGCAGTCGAGAATTAGATGTTGTAAGCTGTTTGTTTTACAGCCCCTGATTTTACAAGGAGTTCGTGCCGTGAATGAACAGGATACACAAAGCTGTCCTTAGGCTGTATTTCAGCCTTAAATTACTCCTTAGGGGAAAACTGTAGTAGAACTATACCTCAGAGTTAAATCATTATTCAGAAGTCGTAGATAGAGTTTCTGGGACCTAACGTAGAACTATTGTTCCTTCCGGCTTTGATGAACGACTGGTATGAGGCATACGGTTCTAGAGCTCACAGAGTGCAGTCCCGGTGCTGTCTCAGACCTTCATGGTGGCCCAGAGGAGTGAGCCAGCATCGGTTTATTCCAGCACAGGGTTCACCTCCTACTGCCACTTTTTAGTTTTTTCGTCCATTGAGGTTTCTTTCTCATTCTTCTCTACAAGACAGAGAAGAGTTTGTTTACTATCGACAGTTTTTGTTTCCTATCCCCACACAGTTGAAAAGCTGTGACTAAAATTAAAAGCTTGGGTTTTGGCACTGAAACTGATACAGCTAAAGACAATGGTTCCCTATCTGCAGCCAAAGAAAATGGGACAAAAAAGTATGAAAAGTTTTGCATCCTGTGTGTTCTCTGCTTTCAGAGTGACCATAGTCTCCGTTGGTATTCCTCTGTCCTGGAACATAGATTTATTAGTAATGGGAAGGAATTTTTTAGTAAAACCTGGAACATGGTGTATTATAATGGTTCTTTGCTAACATAAACTTCTATTAGAGTTTGTCGTCATCACGTCCTCCCACGTGAGACACATGATGAGAGAAATTTCTAGAGGTACCAAAAAAGATGCGAGTTATTATAGAGAAGTTTGGAATGTATTTGCTGAAACAAGGGCAGCTCAAGTCAGGTTACTATTCTGCTCTTGTACAAATACTGGAATGGTGACCATGAATCTTCATTACTCAGCTGCCATTTTCTGAAGTGTTTCTTTGTCAAATCTCAAAAGGTGCCTGCCCTCTTCGGTTCAGCCATCTGAACCTCCATGTTTTATACAATAGTCTGCAGACGGCTTGTTCCAGACAACAAGGAACTGTAGCCGCATCTCCATATTGATAATTTATAGTAAAGGTGCTATGCAATGGTTTTTAAAAAAGAAAAATTCAAATCTACATTGTGAGTCCTCATTTTAAATATCTGTGCCTGGCTTGATCTCTTCAAGATTTCAGACCCAGTATGCAAACCTGTTAAACAATGAAAAATTAACATAAACACATGAAAAGTTGCATTGCAAGACATAGTTTTATTAATTTATAGTGAAACATGTTGAAATGCCTCTCAAATATATCACTAATAGCCACTTGAAGTTTCTTTCATAAAGCAATAATACAATAACAGAAGAATGTATACTGCAATTTTTATGTGATGTAAGTTATATATTTGTGAAAAATCCAATGTCTTAAAGAACTGAGTCACATGATGATATTTTATAATATAGAAATAATTCTAATTTAATGCATGTTTTTTATTTATGATTGATTGTATTCAATATATAGAGAACTGGAACTTGTTGACATTAATTTTTTATTTACACAAAACACTGTGATACTTTATTTTGTCATATCGTTGTGAAGCACCTGAAAATAAAGGGTGATAAAATATTTTTTAAAAATTAAGTTTAACTTTTGTACATTGTCTCATCTGTAGGGCAAATTGTCAATTCCTTTTCTCTTAAAGTACATTTTAAAAGTTAATTGGTAAACATGATTTAAGTCACACCTCTTTCACTAATGTTGGGGAAAAAACTTCACCCCTGAACTACTGAAACATACATTCCTGGAAGAAACCACCAAAGTAACATGCCGGACATATTAATGCTCAGCATTCAGTTGGTTTTGTGTCTTAAATTTTGAGAAGTGCTTCCATTTTCTTTTCTTGGTAATTTCTTCTAAAGAATGCTGTAGCTCTGAACTTGGAAAAAAGGTGGCTTTTATCCATACCGGAGGAATGACACAGATTGTTAAAAGGACGAGGCAGACAGCAAATATATTTACCTCAGTGTGGCTCCATGGTAATCCTGCGGGTAAAGTAATTCGCCAGTCCAAGGGTCATAAATAATGTAATACATGGTGTAACCTGCTGTGTAACTACTTAAAAGAAGAAAAATTGTGTGGATAAGTAATGTGGCTGTTTTACTGGCAGATTATCATTATGATTCTTGAATAATTTAGGAAATACTGTAAAGCTCTTCAATGGATCAGTGTAGTTACCTTGTAGTGAAATTTTGGAGTATTTCTGAATCACATTCAAATACAAAAAATATATTTTAAATCCAGAAAGAAAGTGGGATCCTACAAAGCCTATGCTTTTTAAAATGGAGTGTTAGCATGCGCTAGGTTGTGTGTGGTTTTTATTTTAAATTGCGGGGATTCTGAGAGGCAGAGCTCAGATGTGTACCAATGGTAAGCTACAGTCAAGAAAGACTGTGAGACCATTCTAGAAGTTATCATATTATTTATATTACCACAGTATTGATGTGCTGTTCTTGTAGACCAGAGCAAGTGTACAAACCAAACAGAAGTGCTAAGGAGAAGGAAATCTTGAAGTTGGAAAGTCTTGTTGTTACATTAACTTTTATACTTGAAGAAATTTCTTTATGTTTTCAAGTTTAATGGCCAGATGTATTTTCTGTTGCAAAAAATGAGTACATCAGTACATACTAACAAGTTGGAGAAGAGAAAGGAGAGGGAAATGGAAGTTTCATCACTGACTTGGAAGTGGTGAAAGGGATGTGCATTTGGGAGGTCTGAGTTTACTGCGGGGCAGTTATTCAAGGTACAATTAGTTCTTTGCCCTTTCATTTATGGGCTGTAGGAGATTGCTTTTACTGAAACAACTGAAAGAAATGCTGTGTGTTTCCCTTGCTGTGACCAGGTAATAGGTCTAAACTGAGGCTGTCGTGGTTTTAAGTGTTGGTAACTTTTTTGTGGTTGGTTTGTAGCAGTCCTGATACCAGTATTTGAGCAATATGTAGCTTGGCTTCTGCTTGTGCCTCCCTCAGAACCTCTGCAACACAACAGTAGTAGAGTGTTCTCCAAAGCTGTCTTGAAGCAGATCTGACATTAATTAAGATTAAAGCAAATGAGCAGTTGACCAGCTTCCACCATTAATTTTGGTCAGTAACACTTCTAGTTACAGCTCTCTATTTCAGGAAATAAAATTAGTCGAGGTGTAGTCTACCTAGAATGTAGTTGTAGAATGCATAACTATCCACTTGATTTTGCTGTGTTCCAGAAACTAAGAGGAAGAAATGGGAGTGCTGTGAAGGGTAAAGCTAACAGCCATTTGGGCCTCTGGGCATTGGGGGCTTTTTGTTGTTACCTAAGTAGGCACTAAAAAGAGAAAACTGCTGACGGCCTCTGCAGCCTTTCCGTGAGGCCTAGTCCAGACCGGCTGCATTCAGTAAGATGCCACCACTGTAACAGAAATTCAGTCGTTTGGGGGTTGTGATCTGCTTTACTGGAACATCTCACCCAAGTTAAAACTGCAAATTACATTTCTGCATCTTTCAACGAAATTTAAAAGCCCTAGGTAAAGGTGTTCTATGTCACACAGCCTGAGGTAGCGCATTCAGCAGCCACGAGCTGGAGCCAGAGGGGACATTCCCCGTCAACTAGAAGAACAAAGTGTGTGTATGAACTGGTACTTCACGCTTCTGCGTTACATCTAAAGAAGGATCACGCGTTCTTACTGAGGTATATGTTAATTTCTCCGTTCTTGTGTGATTCTGGGATCTCTTGTAATGCCATCTTCTGTCATCAATTTTATCAGCTATAAAATTAAGTGCTGTTGGCTTTTTAGCCAATGCAGTATTCTTTCAAGAATTTGCTAGGCAATGATTTTTACAGATCATTATTTATCCTTTGAAAATTAAAGGTTAAAGTTTACCTTTCACTATTAATGGAACTGCGTTTGGCATGTTTTCATGAGCAGCTACCTCCTGTCAAATGAAGATATCCATGTCAGGATTTTATCAGTTACGGAGAAATGTCAAGGGTACCATCATAAAAACCAATGCTTCTGCTAACTTCAACACAGTTAATCTTTCACAAACACTGGGTGTATCCCATTTCTTCCTTTCTTCCTTTAGCATGACAAGTCATTCACATAGGGGCCATCATATATTCAGGATCTTGTTGTGCAGTGAACACTGAGAATTTTAAAAATACTTTCTAAATAATAAAAAGGCAGGATGACAGTTTGGGGCTGTGCTAAGGTGTCAGTTTTTGTTGCCGTTCATCCTTGCCAGAGGGGCATTTTCTATCCTTTCTTCAGAAAGGAAACATGATTGCAAAAAAGAAAGGTTAACCGACAAAGCTTGATGGTAGATGCATACAATTACAGGATTCCTTCTTGGCTCCTATCGCATCCCTGTTAGTTAGCTTCAGGACCAGCATGCCCTGCGCACCTTTCCAGGGCTACATTCAGTCTCAAGCAAAGGGATGGAGAAATCCTTTCCCTTTCTCTCATTTGTAGCTTGGTTTGTAACTTGGCTCAGAGTGGTCAGAGTACACGTAGCAGCTGAGGCTACTTCCCCACCCAGACAGAGTCTTCTGCTGAGTGTATATTCCTCCTGTGCCCTACCACGTGCCTCCTGGGTTTGAAGGTGTCCTACTCATCAGAATGAATATTTAAGACTGTTAAAACACTTTAAAAACTAAGAGTTCATGTCAGTGTATCTTAGCAAGCTCTTGATGTCTAGCTTATTCATAGCTTTATAGAAATTGCCCAGGAAATAAATAATAGAAAATATTGTAATAATGAAAGAGATTAGGGACGTGGTTTAGTCGTGGTCAGGCATGGTTGGACTCGATGACCTTAAAGGTCTTTTCCAACCAAGGGATTCTGTGATTAAATGATAGAGATTTGGTCTTTAGCACCTCGTTCAGATCTCCGGTTCTCCCTTCTGCACTCTTCATTAGTCCCACAGTTTCTGAAGTCATTGGTGTGGAGGAATGGGCTTGTCTCAACACTTACTCCTGCTACTTTTCTACCCTTACACAACTGTTATTTTTGTTTCCTTAGTGGGATTTGGGTAAATGAAGAAATAGTGTGATGCCAGTCACAGGTCAACTTACATAGATGCTTTTATGTTGGGAAAACAGTTCAGCAACGTGAGTCTATAAAATGGAATATTATGTGGGAGGCCTTGAGGGCAGATCAGTTCTGAAATGGAATGAACAAACATTTTAGGGAAAAAAGCCCTAACAAAAACATCCCGCCCAGCCCTGAAGAGATTAAGAACAGTGTCATGGCACTTGCTGTTGTGTGTTTTCTGTCTGTTGATCTAAAACTGCAGCCTTAGTGTACACATTCCCTTCGTGTGGCTTTTCCATGTATTTGGTGCTACTTTAGAGTAGCAAATGAATATTCATTTGCAAATGAATAGAGGATAGAGAGTAGTTGGAGAAATAAATTCCTCTCTAGCTGTACTTGTTAAACTCCTCCTTCCCTGGATGAAGTTTTGCACTCTAGGTAGATATATTTCCTTTGTAAAATGACGTAGTTATTGTACGCGTTTACTGTTAATTATTTTGCATTCATCAATAATATTTATAATGAAATAAGGGTGTTTCTCAGGTTTCCCCCCCCCCCCTCCCCCCCCCCCTTCATTGACCAAAACAATATTAACACTGAGGCAATTAGTGGGCTTTTGATATGATCCTCAGATACGGATCGTATGCATTCCTGTGCAATAAGGTTTCCAGTATGAACTATTATAAATAACTTGATTAGCTATCACTACTGTATATTGTAATTGTTAACGCTCACTAAGATGAGTTTGAGTAAAGCAGGTTTTAAGTCAGTCATTCTTGACAGAACCAAGACCAAAATAACAGCCCAGCACAATTTGGTGAGTTTAAATTACGGACCTCTCTACTGTGGGCTTCGATGTCAACACATAGTACGTCACTGGGAAGAACTTCCAAGGAGGAATAGAAGAATCCCTTTATAATTGCATCTTTCTCAAGTCCCAGGGAAACAAGAGTAGCCAGTAAATGCTGACACAGGAAACAGCTGTTACTACAAAAGCAGGACAGCTTCTCTGATATTCTACAAAATTACTCACAGAAACTCTATTTAGAGTCTGCATATGACTACATAGGGACTTAGAACTCACTCGCATATAGGCATCATGTATAAACAGTAGCATTGTCAACTAAAAGCCAAAATAGTGTAGAAGTGTGCTTAACTGCCTTTTTATTTGCTTATTTTTCCCTGATACAGTTACTTGCACTTGGATTCTTGGCACTTCTGGAAGGAAAAAAAGGAACTTGAGAAGATTAAAAGTATTGCAAACCACAGAGAGGAGGGCAGTCAAGGAGGAAAGGGGGAAAACAGCAGTGTGAGGGACTCATGAAGGAACCAGATACCAAGTTTTACGAGGGTATGTGAAAACCAGAAATAAACTGGCAGTACAGAAAGAAGCCTTGGATTGCGATGTGGGAGCTGGGAGCACATCTGACATCCCTAATGTACGTTGTGGACTGTTTTAGCAGGATAAATGACGACAAAGTACTTCTAGCAGTAGCTGGGATAAACGCTCGCTTTCG
This sequence comes from Podiceps cristatus, assembly GCA_000699545.1. Classification (NCBI taxonomy): domain Eukaryota; kingdom Metazoa; phylum Chordata; class Aves; order Podicipediformes; family Podicipedidae; genus Podiceps; species Podiceps cristatus. The sequence continues at coordinate 19,395 of KL271466.1, read as the reverse complement.
TAATGGTGCACAGGGAGGATTCTAGTAAGCCTTAAAAAGTGATCTAGGGAAAACAATATGGTGAGAAAAGGTGTCACGTTCCTGTCTACAGTGTCTTCCTCCCGGTTGTTCTCTGACGAGACAGAGGATTTCAGGACAGTCCTGAGGTGTTGCTGGGCTAATTTGAAAACAGCTCGTGCAAACATCAAAGCCAGGCTTGGAAGAAAAGGCCAGCAAGAAATTAGAAACTTCCAGGTAAAAAGATAAACCTCTGGGATGTTACTTGGGATACTGACTTTCTCATTCCTTTCTCATTCTCATCTCTTGATGTAGGGAAGAAAATGGCCAGCAAGCGTAGTTTAGTCTCTTTTTCTGAACTGTAGTCTAATAGAGCAATCCTTCCTTCTTAGTCTTCAAAATACGTGTGTGATTGTTTTCCTGTCTGGCTGTTTTTACTCAAAATTCCTCTCTGCACTTTATGCAGTCAGATTTTTCCCTTCTAGCCCTTCCCTGTTGAGATGTGTGTGTGTATATATATGTATATACACCCATATATACATGAGGTATACTCTTAAAATGAAACTTTGCCTATCAAAGCTCTTCCATCTGGTTCTGATCATTCCTTCTCTACCTGCCTTGGGGAATCTTTTATTTTTAAAAAAAATACCTGAAAGATAACTACAACTTTCATTTGTGCTACATTTAAACATCACAAATGAAACAGCACTGAGTTGGGTCACTAGCAAAATCCTAATAAGAATTATCATGTAAGTTGCAAGTAATAGCCTTGGTGTAGTCAACACTATGATTAGAAATACTTATTTTTCCTAGTTATGAACAAATGTTCTGGCTTGGTGATAAAATACACTGAACTCCTTGTCCTCCTTGATGCAAGCTTCTGCTTAGCTTTAACGTGATCTTTTGAAGAAGGTAATTCATAAGGTATGTTCATTAAAGTGTGGGTATTTAGATCTTTTGCCTTAAAATTCTTTTTTAAATCTAGGAGGAAAAAAGCATGCTATGAAGTAAGGTTCTCTGTCAGTTCCAGGTGTAATAAACTGAGCTGCTGTGATTGGGACCAGAATCTGGTGCAATTATTTGTGGGGAACAGGCATCTTTTCACCTTTATATATGTAGATAAAAATATCCAACTAAAGCTACAGTTTGGACTGAAATAAATCTCAGTGTAATTCCATATTTTCAAAAAGAAAACAGATTCGGAGAAGTGGGCACCATGTAAGAATTTGTGTCTAGTCAGTACAGAAATTTACATTTCCTTTTAGAATCTGATTTGAAAACGCATAAATACATATGGCAATAATGAAGAAGAGCATGTATGATATTTCATGCCAAACTGTGGGAGAAGTTTTGGTTAAATCATGAGATTGGAAGTTAGGAAATGATGAAAAAATCAAAAAGATTGCAGCCATGTTTTGTAATCACACAGATTGTGTGTTGAAGGAAGAGGCGTCAGGAACGTACTGTGTGCTGCAGCTGTGCCTAGCAGTCAGAGCAGCAATAATTATTGCGGCAAGACTATGTTTCTTCTAGGAGCAGAAACGTCTTAAGACCAGCCTGATAATAACCTTTTAGTCATCATTTTTATACTCTTGTTCCATGTCTTTGACATGTCTTTAAAGACGATGTATATTCAAGGAACTTCATCTTCGAATACATTCAAAGTTCATCTTTAAGAAGAGACATAACCCTCAAAGGAGAACAGATAAATGCTTGTGACAGAGACCCCAGTGTATTGAAATTTATGTTGTTCAAGGAATGCTTTGCATATGTATTCAAAAATTCAGAAATAGCAAGATTAATGAGACATTTTTATAGAACTAACCAGTTGTCATAAAAGAAAATATGCTGGAGAAGTTATCAGGAAGTATTATCTAAGTTAATTAGTAATTCTTTATAGAGAAGGATGCTGTAAAATGAGCTCAAAATCCACAATCCTTGATTTGCTACAGTAAATAACAGTAGCATTCTGCTGCTAGCAAAATCTGGAAGAAACAGTCTTTTACCGCAGTCGGCTTCAGGATGTCCCTTCTTAAAGTCTTGCTTTTCATTCTGTTCATGGCCAGCGATGCGCTGAGTGAGCAAGAGGCTTTAAAACGTAAGACACGGTTGCATTTTTGCTTTATAGCTTGTCAGAATGGAGATGTGTCTGTCGGATGCCTTGCTTACCCACGGTAGTGCTGCTGCGGTATTGGAAACCCAACGGAATTGCTTCTGAGGAGGTTCTCCTTATGGTTTAGGTAGAGTTTATTTTTAAATAATGGGAAAAGAATGAAAATATTAAGACCTGTGTGTGACAGCTGCTTACCTCTGTTTACTGTTATGAAGTGTTCTCAAGTTCGAGTACTGTACTGCCAAGAGCACGGTGATATTTTGCAGAGACTTGGGTATGCCAGGCAAAAATGCTTTTGCTTTCACCTGTTACTCTGTACTTCTGTACATTAAAAGATTGCAACCATGTGAATTACGACTGAAATACCAGGTATTCCGGTGGTTTTGAATCATTTTGCGTCAATCTGTCGATGTCAGAAGGATGCATTTTAAATGAGTAAGATGGTTTGATTCTTTTTCAGTAGGAAGAAATACTTGGTATATGGGAGTATTTTTTTTTTATAGCAAGTATTTTTAGAAAAAAAAAAAATTGAGATGAAGAGGCAGAAAATCATCAGTAATTAAGAGTGTGACAACCCAAATGCATTGAGAAAAAAAAAAAAAAAAAAAAAGGTTATTTTAAATGAGAAGTTAAGTTATATGGAATTGTCTCTGATTCTGTTAGAGTATCCAGCATTAATCAGGATTTTTTTTTTATAGGAAGATTTCCTACAGACTGATTTTATTTATTTATTTATTTATTTATTTATTTTTAGCACTGTTCTTTACCTGGTAGCTACCAGTTACTAGTAATTAGGTATCACTAACTTGATAGTGATGTAAACCAGCTGCAGTTACGATTTTTCTAAAAGTGTTTTGGTTTGTGATTTGAGGAGGGTTTTTATGCTACTTTAGCCTTTAAATTGCTAAAAAAAGGTACCACTGTAAAGATAACTGCATTTATATAGACTACGGTGCTATGAAGGGCTCAGCAGTGAGCTCTGTAATGGCAGGGGTATTGCAGCTCCCCCTCTCTCTCTCCAATGGAGTCACAGCTAGTTATTTTCTTAGTATTTTTTGTAACATTGCTAAAAGAATTGTAATTTTGTTACTGATTGTAAGGGTAGCCATAAAACATCAGTGCTGCATATCTCCTAGATAATATGATACCAAGTCCTACTAGGGATTTTTCATTGTTCTGTACTTTATAGTCATAACGTATGTTCTGTATTTAGGTTGTCTTGGAAAATGCTTCAGTGCCGATGCCCTCTTAGAGAAAGGAATGTATATGCAAATAGATTTGTAGGAATGTAAGTCTTGATCACTGTATAATTATTTAGATTAACAGTAAATGTCAGATTAGGTTGTTTTGGACAGTGGGGAGAAAGGGGGCTTCCATCTTTTTTTAAATAAATACTGCTCATAGCATAGTTTTCCTAGATAATAGTGCATTAGCCATGAGTTTGCTAATCCACCTGTTCGTGGTGTAGAATCCCTCTTCCAATAGCAAAACAGTAGTATTAACAAATCTCTGATACGCCTTTCTTCCTGTCCGTTGCCAGGTAGGCTCAGAAGGATCTGCTCAGAGATCTTTTCCTGGTCTGTATTTCTGGCTTCGTTCTAAATGTGTATCTTCTCATTGTGAAAAGTTACACAAAATTATACCCAGCTTTATTGGCTGGTTTGGGTTTTTTTGACCCACTGCAGTACGCAGTCCCGGTTTTGATTTTCTTTCTCAAAGTCTTCAGTGGTGTCTTGCAATTGCTTGTTTGGTTATACACCATAGGTTAAGATTTCAGGTCCATCTCTGCAAATCATGGCCTTCAGTGGCTTTGTGCCAGAACCTCTGGTCAGCTTGTAGCTTGCTGGTATGAACGACGAGCACAGCATTCAGTCCGGGCCCTGCTGAGGGAAGACAGAGGTAGCAAAGAGCGTAGTGCCAGACTCGGTGACCTTTGATGCCTGATTAAGGTTGCTGATGAGGAAGTTACTTTTAGACAGCGTATGCCTGTGAAGTACTGTAAGCACTCAACTTTTGGAACATGACTTCCAGCTCACGATGTTCACACAGTAAAAGAGATGGAGGAGAACCGACATTAATGCAAAACAAAACCTTTTGTAGACCCAAATAAGGAATAATCCCAATGCGAAACACACAAAAAGGTTTTCATTTGGATTGTACTTAGGTTTGAGTCACAAACAGGTTTCATGACTTTTAGCCTTTGCCAACAATCGAGAGATGATATGATACGTACTGGAATTCAGATACAACTACACTTAAGTGATGCAATAAAAATCATGATATTATAAGCCATAAAATTTACAGGCTAACCAGAAGATGGGTACAAATTCAGAGTAAATTAATTGAAGCAGGTAAACTTTCATTTCTCAAATAAGAGAGGCAAGTCACTGAAAAGTAAGATTTAGTGTCATCTACAGAGGATGTCATATGAAGCTTAAATTTCTGTTGTAATTAGAAATACAGCCCACTAGCAGTATGTTACTGTATAATTGCATTAAATCAGTATTTGTTTTGTTTTGATATACAGCCAACTGCACTGGAGTTGAGGACTTTAAGGCCTGCCTAGGTAAAACAGACAACTTCTGTCCTACCAATATTTCTTGTGAATGTAAAAATGAAAAGCCTTTTTGCAGGTAGGTTTGTTTATTTCTTTAAATATATGCTATGTAAATGCAGCCTGTCAAATATATTATTGATGATTAACTAAATTTAGATCCATGAAAGCAGATGTTGGTGCTCATTCACAGTCTGCATAAGCTTATAACTCTGCTACAAAGCATCAGATCTGGGACCTGAGTACCTTGGGTATTTTTGTTGTTTTGTTTTGTTTTGTTTTTCTTAGAATATGTGTAGGCCATGTAATGCATAATGTAGGTAACCACGATGATCTTCAGTTTTCACATGCTTACTATTGTCTCAGATATTTTACTCTAGAACTGAATTTTGCTGTGTAATGGCAAGTTAATTTTTTTCTCAGGTTGATCAAAATTTTTTAGAGTTAAAAAAAAAATCAGATATCTTAATATCCTATTTGCCATTATGTAGTTGATTTTTGCTTTTAAAAAAAAATAAAAAATCTCGTAATCTAAGTAGAAAATCTTGTTCCTGTATCTAGCATATTAGTTTTTTACATATAGCTTGACCCTTAGACTTGACAGGAAATCAGCAAGAGAATACCAGGGTGATATTATGAAGCTGACGGGATTAGCTGGTGGATTCAAGGCAGTAATTCCTCCGAGACCCAGTCTGTTCTGTATGAACGTGCAGCTAGCCCCCGTGGTAGCCAGTGTACCAGCTTAGATGCCTGCTTATGCTGTCTAAATGTTAATGCAACTCCAAAGAAGCAGAATGCTACACTCTTGCAGCTATAAATGTGTTCCAAATCATATCCGGGTCAATACAAGTATTGCATATAAACTGCAGTCAGAAAAGAGTTTTCAGCAGTGGAGATCAAGGTCGAACTTTCAGAAGAGGTTACCCACATCCAGACTGTTTCCGTCAACAAATGATGCAAAATCCCTATCGAAAGAACCTTCCCCTCACGAGAATGGCTGGGGACATCCTGTTCTACTGATATCCTTCGTATTAGCGGAGGAAGTAATGCTTCAGGAGGGGGAGAAAAGAAGCCCCGATTTAATTAAAATAACTCGGCTTTTTAAAAAAGCAACATTCTTTTCCCATTAGAAGTCTTACTCTTAAAAGCAGAGAGGACAGATTCAGTGAATCTACTATGGGTTGTGTTGCTGCTTTTCACAGGAGGTGCATCAGTGTCATAATAACGGGTAGCAATGTGACGTTTCAATTATATCTGCGTAGCTTGTTCTGGAAATTCAGCAGCTTTGCCGTGCTTACAGCTGGCGAATTGGTCTTTGACCTGAATCGTGCCGTTACTTGGGTAACGCCCTGTTCTCGACAAAGCTGCTTATCTTGGACTTGCGGGAATCCTGACTTGGACTTGGTTGATCCAGAGCCTGGCAGAGTGTTCTGCATCCAATCTAGAATAGGATGCGTAAGCCTAAGTAACATCTTTAGAGAAACAGGAAAAATATTGTATCTCTTGACCCCTGCAGTATTCAGTAATAGGTAATTCTATAGCAAAATATTTTACCTTTTTGGTATTACTTATTTTTAAGTTCAAATAATGTTGCTAAAAATTAGTATTTTTATTTGCAGATGCGATTACTTCAGAGTGGACTGGAGGGAGTATTGGTACATGGGCCCCAAATGTAACCACCTTTGGAACACTCTAGATTTTATTTTAGTATCTACTCTTCCTGCAATAGCACTGGTTATCATAGTTGTTGTAATATTTTACAGTGTCTACTACTGTAAACATGAAAAAGCTGGGTAAGTCACTCTGGATGCAGCTAAAGGGGGTTTTATAATCAAAATGGAACTAAAACAAAAGTAGTCTGGCGTTCTGATTAATTTTTAACCTCTGGATGTCTAAATCAACAAGCTTGCCATATAGAATCCTCTGCCAAAATACTGTTTACACAATTTAAAACTCAATCAAAGCATCTTACCAGAGCACTTAACAGTTACTCAGCACTTTACCGCTGTGTGCAGAACTTCACTCTAAGTCATTGCTTCTCTTCTTTAGGGCTAACCAGGCAAGCTGTAAAGATCGCTAAGTGTGGGGAGCCTTGCCACAGGGTGGCTGGCAGAGAAAGGACATGATAGAATTAAGCTAGTTAAAGTGTAGCAGGCCAGAGCGACCTTGAGCGCAGCTGCTGTACAATAACAGGATGGGTAAGAGAAACAAGAATGTGAGAATTAGGGAACTGCTAATCACAAGGCTAACACAAAAGATAAGCATGGGAGGAGTTGACATCTAACTATTAACCAATGATGAGCTATGCTTTTGCAATATGTATGAGCTAATTAATGAACACAATATATAAGGCGTGTACTGAGTATCAATAAACGAGGCTTGCTGATCATCAACGGATGGTGCTTGTCTCCCGCTGATCGCTCCGACAGCTAAGTACTTGAACTCAAGACTACAAAATCTGTCTTGCTGGTTTATTTCCTATTAAGGGTTGGTTTTCTTTCTATGAGTTTAAAAAACAACAACAACAACTAAACATTGACAGGAGTCCTGGCAATTAAACACAATTTCTTCCATTGGCAATTCACACTGACAGGAGTCCTGGCAATTAAACACAATTTCTTCCATTGGCAATTCGCACTGCTTTTTGCTTTCAACACTTTTTTTTTTTTTCCTACTGATACCTGTCCCAGGTATACAGACAATATGGTTTGTTTTTTTGTTTGTTTTTTTTTTTTTTCCCTACTGATACCTGTCCCAGGTACACAGACAATATGGTTTGTTTTTTTGGTTTTTTTTTTTTCCATGGAGCCCCATTAGAGTCTATCACTGGTACTTCCTCTGTCATACAAAAATTGTAATAATACAGAGCTGTCGCATAGTCGTTGCCACGGTACATCTCAACCTATGATACGGCTGTTGAACCGATATGCAATACATAAAGATTCATCAAGACCCTCAAAACTATTGCTAATGTTCTACATTCACTTTGTTCCCCCCCCAGGAACCAGAGAAATCCTCCGTACCGTGAAGCACAATATAACCCTGCGTTTTCTCCTGAGATGGCTGGTAACTTGGGGCATGCTTATCCGCAGTCGCTGAGGGTAAGAGATGTTGACGTGTGGGGCACATCACGTGTTCTTAATTCTAGAGGAAGTCAGGTGTGATTCTGTGATCCAACAGAATGGTATATGAATAGCAAAAAAAAAAAGGTCATCTGGTAAAATTAAAGGTAATCTGAGTTTAAAATCTTCCTTTTATTTGCCCAGTATTTGATTTCCAGGATTGTCTAAATGCACGTGAGAAGGTGAAGCTCATCAAGGAAGAAGTGAATCGAATTTGCATAGGAAAAACCAAAGAACTAGGGATTATTTTAAAAGGATGCCCAAATAAGTATTTCCTTTTAGGCCAGTTAGAAGACCAGCATTAAAAAGAGAGATAATTTAGACATGAGGTCAAGCTACATGCCACAGCCTCTTCCCTTGTACCGTCCCTGCGCTGTTCCAGCTGCTGGGTGAGCCGGTTTCAGCCTGATCAGCTCATGAACTGGGTTGCTGAACGCTGTTACTGGTACTAGAGCCCGTGCAGGGGAAGGGGCGGGAGTAGGTAGCCAGAGAGGAAGAGTTTGGTGTGCTGCCCAGGCTTCAACCCCTGCAAGCTGCTGAAGAGCCGTGCCTACAGCTTCGTTTGACGTTTCACTTCACCAGGGGAAGGACTGGCTATTTGTCTTGAAGGTTTTTTAGCTTGTATGAGGGTTATCAGCAAAGTTCCATGAGGATTTGAGTAGTGCTCACGTAAGAACAGGTAAAAGGCAGTGCTAATACGGTGGTGTATTTTGCAGATGATACCATAGTACTCAGAGTAGTCAAAAATAAGCTTTACTATGAAGGAGTACAGAAGGAGCATATACTAATGATTGGCTGGACAAGAAAATGACAAATTTATTGTTTATAAATGCAAACTAATGCATGTAGAAAAGCAGTTTTGTGTTCATGGCAGTTATCTCCAAATGAGAAATTAGAACTTGGAAGGGGCAACTAGAGTAATGGTTTTGGAAAGTTTGGTTTGCTAGGGATTTTAGGAAGAAGCTGAAAACAACACAAGGAACATTGTAATACCACTGTGCAAATCTTAATTATGCCTACATTTTGACTACTGAATGTAATTTTGAACCCCCATCTCAGCAAGCAATGTAGCGCATCTGCAATTTCAGGGTCATCAGTATTTTTTTCTATATGATGAGAGATTATGTGAGAAATTACTATCCCCTTATTTTAATGTAAGAACTAGGTAATGTCAAATGAAATCAGGCAGGAGTTTTAAAGAAACAAAAAAGTGCTTTTTGATACAATGCATAATCCAGCAGTACCACGGGCTCCACTCCAGCTCTGTCAGTTAATGACGTAGATGCTGCTGGCTAGAAGTTATGTTGATGTATTGACAGAATTTCAGGTATTTATGCTGTTTGTGTAATTTTTTCTTTATGCTTCATTACTGGCAGTTCTCAGTGCGTTAGGCGGCCCGACTCCGTTAGCCTCTTCCCATATTCTGCTGCTAGATGTGCAAAAGTAAAGATATGTCAGAGTACACGTAGAGAGGCCTAGCAAAGATTCCATGTTGTTTCCTTTAGAGACAAGAAATCGGGGTTATTTTTGTAATGAAGATCTATGTGGTCACCAGCTGGTGCAGAGCAGCGTAATTGCACAAATCGATTAAGACAGACCAGGTGGTGCAGGCTGAGTCTGGCCCTTTGCGAATAAACCCCAGGCAGTTCTGCAGGCCCAGAGTCTAAGATTAAAACTTTATGAAAATGAGAAGCGTTTGTTTCAAATACCTTTTATTCAATTGGAAGTGGAATGAAAATTCACGGAATGGGTTAAGTTGCAGTAACATAACCATGCTGTGAGCGATGCTTCCCGATGAGGTTTGCGGAGGCTAAGGGAGGGATCGGAGTAGATGATCGGGATACGGCTGGACCAAATGTGTTGTTTATCGTTGTCATCTCTCAGCTGCGTGATCTATGAAGGATAGTACATAACTGCTTGTAGTACGTAACAGCACCGTTGGCAGAGTTCTAGCCCTGTTTGTTTAAAATTCCCTCCCTACAACTGAGTTAGGTTTGGGGCTAGATTATTTAAGCGTTTCCTGGTTTATTAGTTTTTTCCCTGGAAACTCCCTAAATCAAATCTGAAATTAAATTACCTGCATCACCTCTGTGATGAATATTTCACTGGGCCCTTTGCAACCCCCCTGTGAGAGAGGAGGCAGAGTCATTCATAGGACCACGCAGGGGATCTGTGACGGAGCTGGGACGGGAACTTCGCCCCCAAAAGGGCCCGATGCTGCCTTTCGCCCAGGCTGCCGCTCTGCCGTGCCAATATTCTCCCTTAGCCAAGATGCTCTTTACAGTAGAGATCATTGCTTGAACTAGTGGGTGTCACCAGAAAAGATGGATAAATGCATTTCAAAAACAGAACAGGAAATACAACATTCAGAGAAACATGGAATATGTTTGTGTTTGTGC
>KL271463.1:67097-78308 GCA_000699545.1 Podiceps cristatus | reverse complement strand
AATAATCACAAAATAGAGTCGTTTTCTTTCTCTGTGAATTCCTGTACTGACTTCATCCCTCTTATTTTACCGCAGGGATTAAAAGCATTGCCCTGGCAGCAGATGTAAGCAAACCCGAGGATGTGCAAAGGTTTGTGGATGCGATTGTAGCTCGCTGGGGCACGGTTCACATTGCATGCAACAATGCGGGAATCAACATGAACTCTGCAAGCGAAGATACTCCCCTAGAAGAATGGGACAAAACTTTTAATGTTAATTTACGAGGATTATTTTTGTGCTGCCAAGTAAGTGTGAAACGCTGTGCTGGTTTGTTTTGCAAGTGGGTAATAATTTCCTAAGCATTTGCTTTACCAAGGTTCAATAATACTTTATTACTAATTATCACCATAAAATTGGTCCTAGTTTTGGTGGAGTTAAGGAGAGATTTGCTTCATATCAATTACAGGTTTTGGTCAATATTTTCAAAAGTAGGCGGTACTTGCTGGCTGCCCAAGCCCAGGCATTTAAGAATGGCCAGATTTTTTGAGGGTGGTTATTTGACACTTCCTGAAAACCTGAAAGCTTTGGGGGGTCATTCCCAACATTAGTGATTATTTTGAAAAATATTGCCAACAGTGAAGAGGGTCTGAAATGGCAATGGGATTTTTCCTGCATCAGCCATTTTTATACCAAGTTTTTATATCAAGTGCTTAAAAAAAATGTGTTAGCGCATAAACTCTTCTGAAAAGTGAAGACTAATTTATTATCATGTCATTATTAGCACAATCACAAAAAGGGTCACTGGTCTTTCCTTTAATTTCTGTCACAGGCTGCAGGCCGCATTATGCTGAATCAAGGATATGGGAAGATAATTAACACAGCATCTATGGCAAGTTTAATAGGTGAGTGATGAGAGCTAACAGTTGTGCTTCAGAACCCATATTTTAATTACTACCGATGCTATTTGAATCAATTAAACCTGTATTGGGAAGGAATAAATCACTGACATTTTGTATTAGAGGAAATGTACTACAAAATTTTTATTGATATAATTTTTCAACATTTATCTGTCCTCTATGTTTTAGAGCACTTATTGCTTTTTATAGAAGAGGCGGAGGCACCTTCTCTGACTCCGATGCGCTGATGGCATGGGAGAGGTGCTGGTGCCCTCCCCGGTAATTTCAGGAAAACACGTTTGAGTGCGGGAAGCCGTGCCCCTGTGATGTTTACAAGCCCGAAAGCCTTTGTGCCGGTCTTCGCCCCAGTACCCGCGGGTTTTATTTCATTATCGTTGCCAACAGGTGTCTCCACCACCGCTGCTGAATCAGCAATGTCGTCAAAAGCGCCAATAAACCATTGTAACATATGGAATGAAATCCCTACTGCTGAGCTAATCTGGAAGGCAGTTACATGCTGGTGAACTGAGGCCCATGTAACAAAAATTGATCAATTACACAAATTAAGCATAGCCCTTTAGGAATTTATTTTATTGGTCTGGACATCTGTTGCAGTATTGTCCAAATCCAAAAATCAAATGGTGCCTTGGGTTGCCAAGTTAGGCAAGAAAATCTAGTAGCTATAAAAGTACAACTGAAAACCCCTGTATTAATATCATGTCCATCTGCTGAATGTTACATAAATATGCAGTCTTTTTATTTTCCTTGGGAATAACATTTATTTTTACTGTGCCCAGTTTGACATTCTGTGACATTCTGCTCAGTTTATTGCACAGTAACTTTAAATGTTTCTTCAAAAATGCATTTATAATGTTGTTGTTAATCTTTTTTTCAAGTGTCTTTACCAGCTGTTTTACTTATGCTTAAACACAGGCATCATCCCTCTGCCCCAGCTTTGAGAGTTACAAAATCTCCCAAAGAAAAATAGTTTTGAAATGAATGTAAAGCTTTACATTTCAAATGCCCCAGACTTTTGTGCTCTGCTCTGCACAGTGAAGCTCTGCTCTGGGCTTGGGCTGTCACTGTCCACATCATCGTCACAAAGCAAAATTTACTGGGAAGTATTCCACCCTAGAGAAAGCAATGAAGCTCTGGAAACTGGCACCAGCTGGGGGTCTGTTGGTTTGGCCCACTGCTCCCGGCCTCGGTCTTGCAGCCCAGAATTGCTCTCCGCTGCTTAAGGAGAAGCATTTCCCGGCTTCTCCATCGGGCCCTGGCACAGCTCTGCTGAGCTGGAGGTGATGCCATTCCCCCTCGGCATCCATCCCAGCCCCAGCGCGCGGCTGCACCTCCTTGCCTGGCATGCCAAGCCCACGGAGACCCACATGGGGATCACGTTTGAGGGCGGTGTCGGTCCTGGAGCAGGGGAAAGCACTGGAAAGCAACCCTGAGAGCAGCCTGGAAGGGTCATTGCAAGATGTGTTTGAATGTCATTGAAAGTTAATGCGTGCTAGGCCAGAAGTTAAGAGATGAAGAGATGTGTTTACCTTCTGAACCTGTTTGAATCTTGGCATTGAAAAAATCTAGTAGTTATAAAACTACGACTGAAAACCACGATGTTCATATCATGTCCATCTGCTGAATGTTAAATAAATATGTTGGTTGGTTGGTTATTTAAGTATGTTGGCCAACTGGCATAGTATGAAATGTTTCTAGAAATAGTTAGGGGATATTTTTTTTGTTGTTGTTGTAGGTTGAGTCCTTCCTCAGAGATACAGGAAAATGAAGAGACACTTAGCAGGATAGGGAGGTTTTTGTTTGTGATTTTTCCAGATACACTGCTCAGAATCAGTTTTAATTAATTGAAGATAAGCTGCATACATTTTGCGTATGTGCATTTTGATTCTGGTATTTCACTGGAATAATTCCAGACGTATGCTTCAGCAGCGGAGATGAGGCTGCTGCGGCTCTGCGCTTTGCACAGGTGTAACTCCGATCTGTAATTTTTACAGTGAATATCTACAGTGGTAAGTGGTCTGGTCGTCTTTATCTGTGTGCACCTCTCATTAACATTACATGGCTGCTTCAAGGTCAGGCTAGAAGCCTTATGCTCCGAACAAGGTTGCAAAACCAGTGTCAGGTGTTTAAAATGTAATGCAGCTGATGTTGGCAGTATTTTTATCTGCGTTCCTCCTGTCTTCTCCGTCTGAAACAGGAGTGAGTGCCCTCGCCTCCCAAAAGCCTTACAGATTGAGGGGTTTTTGGTGACGCTGCTGGAGGCATAGCTTTATTCACAAGATCTAGCCCCGTTTTGCATGAGTTTGGAGGGTTGCAGATTTGGTCTTCTGTCTCTAAGAGACCACCTTAGGTAAGGGAAGAGGAGGTGGTGCAGGTGCTCAGCTGCAGAAAGCCCACCCGGCGCCAGAGCTTTGCAGCACCCGTTGGCTTCTTCTTGGGCTCTTCCAATTGAGAGGGGCTAAGTGTTTTAGGAGGGGGAAATTTCATCTTCTGTATCACCTTCTTTAGGCATTCTTAGGAAGACAAAAGCATTTACATCGAAGGACTCTTAAAAACCCTGCCTCAGCACCCACCCCAAATCAGAAAGCTGAATTCTGATAGCTTGCAGCTACTTGCTGTTCTCCCCCACATGCGCTAGAGGTGCAGAGACAGTGCCAAAACTCTTATCCTCTTAGCAAACGCCAAACGATCTATCACAAACAGACATGTTTGGGAAGTTTAGCAAAGAACTGCTTTTGGGAGGTTACAAGGTTAACTACCGAAGTTGTGTGTAACTTGGAGCTGATGCGTGGCAATTAATCAAGAAATTACGTTCCACATCTTTTGGAGAGCCCACACGGCGCGCTGCGTCTGGGGGGCAACAGGCACACACAGAGGGCGAAGCGGTTCTGCTGGTCAAAATGTGAATTATTTCATGTTGAGCAACAAATGAGCACAGAATAAATGCTGGCAGAGGGAGACTGTGGTGTGAAATGCTCTTTGTAGTAAGCAAAAGGCCTCCAAATTCTGCGCAAACCTTCAGCACAAGCAGAAAAGAAGAAGCAGTAATCGTTGCGCCCATCATGTGTGTGCTTTAAATCTATTCACAAACATCAATGTTCAAGGCAAAGGTCCTTTTTCACATGCTCTGTAGTTTGCAGTAGGGCTTTTGGCTCTTTCAGGGTTTGGATAACTCAATTTGTCATCGTTTTCTTTTCACCCTTTAAACTGACATAATCAAAACCAATAGTTTTAGTCAATAAAAGCAATAGTGGATGTGATGGGATATCATGGATGGTAGCGATCTAGAACTGATGCACCAGCTTAACTTAAATTAAGACCGATTTAATGCCATCTACCGGTGCCACTTACGTGCTTTTATCAAAATGCTGTGGGGTTTCCCTGCTGTACCGTACACAGACGCAGCAATTCCCTTCCAGGGCTCAGCGTTACCTAACCCCGCTGGCTACAATCACCTGCTTTTGTGATTACTGATATTTAGCCCTGATTTTCCCCACACTCCCCCCATGAAAGAGTCAGCGACTCAGTGACGCTCGGTGCCGATACGGTGCTAATTACGGATCAGTGCTTTGCACTGGCTTTGTTTAATGCCGTCATAATGGCAGCCAGAAAAGTCCAAGGAGAGACACTTTGAGGGTGTAAATCCCAACAGCTGGACCGACTTGGTTCGACTCTCGTGGGTTTAAAGCACTTTACACCCACTGGGGATTTGTCCTTAAGTAGCTTTCCTGGGAATACTGGGAGTGTGAGAGGTGGTGGAGGGGCAGAGCCACCCGAGCACATGGCACTAACAAGCCTGAACACGGTAATTAGCAAGCCGATCATTTTCCCTCTCTGACTGACATGTGACATCTCTGAAATGGTTTCAAAAGCTTCAGATTTTGAAAGTGGTGGGTGTTCTGAACTTTTGGGATGCACCTGTGCTCACATCCACACAAACACCGATTAGATAATATGATGTGTTTGGTTCAGACCATGGATAATTTAAAAATTAAGGAGACTCTTTTGTTCCAAGAAGCTATACATTATATACTATGTTATATAAAATCTATTATGCACTTACGTCGTATCATATCGTATTATATATCATTATGCTATAATATATTTTATTAGTATTACAGTGTAAAACTATTTTGTATATAAACATACGTGTCTAATATATGAATGTGCATGTGTGTATATGATTATCTTTCTTGGGAGTCATGAAATATTGCATATGTGTTTTTAATACATTGATTTTGACTTTGCACAAATACGGATTTTTTTTTTTTTTCACCCTTAATTTGTGGAGAATACATAATTTTCTATTCCTGAATCCTTTCTAGTCCCACACCCGCAGAAGCAGTTGGCATACAACGCCTCAAAAGCCGGGGTCGTAAAATTAACACAGACATTAGGAACCGAGTGGATTGACAGAGGAGTAAAAGTCAACTGCATTTCCCCGTAAGTAAAACGTAGTCTCATTTTGAAAGTACAAAGAGAACGAAATGTTCTAAAAAGCTCAAATGAACAGTATCTCAGCAAATAAAGTTTCTAATTAGCAGGTGGATTGCATCCCTTTTTATGTTGTCTTTTCCTTAACAAAGGTTTAAATACTTAGAACCAAGCCTGCTCTGTTGCTGTGTATACTCAGGGATTTAAGAAGAGGTTTTAGCATTTGATAATAGGTTTTCCAATAATGTGAAGGGTAGTTTTTAGCATTTCTCTTCCAGATGAAATATTTCCTTAGTCTGTCCAAGCCTTCTGCAGTTAAAGAAAAGGCTTTTGACACGTAATAGACAATACTTCTTTCTCCTTTTTACTTGAGACAAATATATAGGCACTTTAAAAGCCACATTGTGCTGCTGTAATTGAGATACTGTTCAACTCTGACAATCACAGGAGGTCAGGTGTAATTTTGTAAATATATATATATATTTATTACAAATTACATTTTCCTTATTTTAGTGGCTTAAAGCTGTATGTTTTATTTTATGGTATTTATTCACACAGAAAACTTTTCTTGCCACATATACTTTTTCTCTCCCCATTTCTTGCACACATGCCCAACACAGTCATTTTATTAAACAATTAACAGTGCATGATAGTGCTAAGAAGGAACCCAAGTGGATAGCGTTAATTGGAAGCGGTCAAATTCCGTAGACCGCTGAAGTCAATCAGAGTAAGTAAGAAGGGCAGGATTTTAACCCAGGAGTTAAATTGTAATAATGAAGATATAATGTACATCAAATTAGGAAAAACAAATTACATATTTTAATCCACAAAGTGGAGTAAAAAAAAAAAAAAGTCACAGAGCTCAATGGCAAGTGCCTCTGTTTTTACTGTTGAGCTGCTCTCCACTTCCTTGTGCTCACTGTCTTCCTTATGATTATTTATTACTAATTATACCAGTGACTCCATCCCTCGCTCTGTGCAATCCACAGATTCTTTAAACAGCAACTTACTTCGCAACGGGGTTTTCCCCGTGCCAATGCTAGCAGCTCTGCAGTAATGTTCTCGCAACTAGTGCTAGTGAATTTACGCTGGCTTTTGGGAGCCAGGGGAGATGAAGGGAATTAGGGAAGGCCCGGCAGGATCTGGCAGAAATTGCGTCTGAAAACACACGGGTAATCTTTACCCCACACCAGGCACTGCCCTTAATGCAACAGCGCATCTGTCGATGCCGTCAGCGTACTTTGCAGAGTTGAAAAATATCCCGTACGCCCAAGTCTCTCTGAGCATGGGTGTCCAACCCAGCAGGTAGCCATCTTACAAGAGGAGGGAATTTTGAGGGGTGTGAGGAGCACAGAGGCAGATATAGGGCATGATGGTACCCAATATAATCTCTGGATAAGTAAAATACAGACACGTGTCCTTAAGTCCTTTGCGGTTCCCACCCACAGTTGCATTAATGCTTTAAGGCCCTCTCAGCGTATCTCTGCCTGAAGCTCCAATCACTCCAGTCTGGCATTAAACGTTATTTCACCATGCAAACCTTTTGGCCTTTATATCCTCTTCCTATCTGGTCACTTTTTATCAACTTAATTTCTTAATGAGTGTGTAAAACTTATGCAGAGCGATGCATAAAAGTTATCAATGCATAAAATGTTATGGCAGAGTCCTTAGGATAATTTATTGCATTTATAAAATGGAAAATTCAGGCTTCTCTTGCTGGCCAGGCGAGCCTGGTGCCCATGGGGAGAAGGTGGCCAAGACTCCCTGGATGCCTTGGCTGACTTCGCCTGTTGCTCCATGTGTCTCCGTGTATTGTGGAAACTGTGCTCAGCCCTTCTGCTACCCTCTAGTGCAATTGCCTCGTAGCCTGACGTATGGCTGATGCCGTGCACAATTATGAAGGTGCTGGAGTCTTCCTGAAAGGGATGTGGGTGTTGGGCTGCAGAGGGGACCTGGGTGTGAGTAGGGACCTTTAGAGAGCACCGACGGGTGGCCGATGCCCGGCTGCCCACGGTATGTTTTAGTCCCTTTACTGGTCTCGCACATGTGAAGCGTGTTGGGTATGATGGAGCCGGGGAATTTTGAGGGTCTCTGGCACGTGCAGCATTGGAGCACTTCATTTTTGCAGCCATTGCATTGAATTGATGTCTGGTTTTTTGGGCTAATTGTGCCTCCCTGCTTGATTTGCAAGGCATAAAATGCCATAATGCGATGGCATTTAGGATGGGCAGCTGGAAGTTGATCTTCAGCTCAACCCACATCCGCAGCCAGGCCAGCTTGTCAGAGACCCAGTGAAACTCAGCAGTGCCAGGGGACGAACCGCGTTCCCCACTGCTGGGCTGCAGGGATTTGGGTCTGGGTTGCGATGGGCAAAGCAGCTTCATCCCCTGCGTGCCTGCCTCGCTCCCCTGGGACGGAGGCAACCGTAGGGTGCTGTACCGGGCTTTCAGCCCGAAGTCAGGAAGCAGGTTCGGCAGGATCACCGAGGGTTTTGGGCATACCCCATCACGGGGGAAGGAGGGGCAGAGCTGGCAGGAGAAGGAGCACCCCGGCATCACCTGAAGGCGTCCCAATTAAGCAGCATTACTATCCCCATTAAGCAGCAGTCGTTGCTGGTAAGTATCTTTGGACTTAAATCTAATTCCTTGGGAGATGTCCCAATTAAGTGCATCTCTTGATTAAACACTTCCTGATTAAGTGGAGTGTACTTAACTCATTCAAATTAATAACTCATCTGAAAGAAATCAAGTTACACACAGATGGAATCTTTTTTTGCTCTCATTTGGGGATTGAGCACATGTAACAATTCCAGTTAAGTATCTGGTAAGTGATATTTTTCCTAATGTGTCTCTTGAAGTGGAAAGGTTTTAAAAAATTGTTTTTGTTTTTTTTCGGTTTTTATTTTTTGTAATGTCTCGAATTGTCCTGTGTATCAATAATGAAATATTGATGCTCACGTCTAACATTAAGGAACCAGCAGTTTGATATTACATTGACATGCAACAGAAAGTACTGATAGGCTCAGCACTGCATACGAGATGAGGTAGGGAATTAATGCATTGGCAGTTGTCTTTGCTGGATCTGGTTAGAAGCCAACTAAAATCTGCCTAAAAGGGTTCGACAACATTAAATTGCCCAACTTGGCACCAAAGCTTTCCCAGAAGATGTGTAGTATCAATGACATGCCTAATATTTATAGTGCCATCAGTATGTGTGTTTGCAACTTTTAAGTTTTGCGCTATATTTTTTTCTCATTTCTATAACAAAAAAATTGTTATGAAGTTTTGTTACACATTTAAAATTTTGCTACTTGAAGTGAACCTAAAGAAAGGTCCAGCGAGAGGCACAGCGCTGTGATTTAGTTGCAGTGATAAGACTGAAGATCATTTTTCCGAACAGATTGAAAAATGTCCTCTTTTAGCAAAATCTGTTGTGCTGGAGGACTGCGTGTCGTACTCCCTAATCTGCATTCCCTTGGGATTAAAACATATATGTAATTTAAAAAATTATCAAAATCATATGGATCTTATTCTGATCTCTGATAGTGCAAAGCCAGAATGATTACGCTGATGATTTTGTAAGCACGGAGAGAGGCACGTAAGGGAAAGGAGTCCAACATATTTCACGTCTGCTGCTCACAGCACGTTTCTCTCTGAAGAAAACCAGTTCTTGAGGCATTTGGGTGAGCCAGGGGGGAGAGCAGGGGGCTGTGCTTGGGGGAAATAAGTAAACTGTCTGCAGTCCTATACTGGAATGTGTTTGATTTTATTACGTTGCCAGGGCTAAGCAAGCTGCATTTTTTAACCGCTCTGGTGTTTATTGACAATTACAATGAAAAATAAAGCCGATATGTAAATCCTGCCCGATTAGTGAAAACAGAAATGTTTGGGGGAAAGTCTGAATTAGTTCCACTTCATAACAGAGTAAATAGCAGATTTCAGCCTTCATTTAAAACAAAAGGTAAATCTCATACCCAGAATCCAGTGTGTCTCAAAAAATGATTTCCTTGGAAGTATAAATTGGGATGCCGATGAAGTTTCAGAACAAAACGGGTATTTTTATACTTTGTTCATTTCATATTTATCACTAGCTTGTTTGCTAATTTTCATTTGCAAGAGGCAATTCTTCCAGCTAACTGGCTGCCTCAATGGGCCACTGATTTCTTTGAAGTGACAGTCTGTAAATATGCATAAAAAAGAGATGCAATTAGCGTGTGTGTGGTTCAGTGCAGCCTGATTTCATTGGCAAGTTTACCCACAGTGTTGATAAGCTACATTATCTAGAAAATTGGCCGCTGAAAAACAGCACCTCTGATTGCCAGCAAAGGTTCCAGATAACAGGGTGCTGAAGAGAAATATAATTGAGGTTGAATATGTTAACCAAGGTGTCACATGCTCCTTAGAAGCGCTAATTTATCAGCATGTTGGAATTTTTATTAACATTTGGAATGCATTTCTACCACACTAATGAAGTGGAATTGGCAGTTCAGGTTTTAGTTATTGTCATTTCTGAGAAGTTAAATGTAATTTCTCGTTAGACACAGTTATGTAAATATATTTGTTCAGGGGCTGAAAAAATTATACATTTTGCAAAATACAAATATGTTGTTAAGGAGGAGTATGACAAATCAGTCGCAGTTAAAGTCATAAAAGCCAGCCAAATGTTCGCCTTGCATTGTGCTTTCCGGAGCATCACTCATTTTTAGGGCATCTGAAGAAAATGAACTTAGCAGAGTTTTAATAAACAGTGTAGTCACTCATTAATGTAAAAGAGGCGAGATGAGCGAATGTGGTGTGATTTGTCGGGGCACTGGTTTAAGGGGAACCACACTGGGCGTGCCGTGCTTATCTCTGCTTCTCCTGTTTTGTGTGGAAAGGGTCTGGTGCCCAGAAGGGCACTGGCTTTTCTTTCCCCTGTTTTTTTGACATATGGAAAGTTGGGCTGTTCTCAGTTTCTGGGCTGTACACAGACACGCTGTGTGACATTACGCTGTGAAGAGATGAGACAAATCAGTAGAAGGACGACAGGTGTAGTCACTCATTAATGTAAAAGAGGCGAGATGAGCGAATGTGGTGTGATTTGTCGGGGCACTGGTTTAAGGGGAACCACACTGGGCGTGCCGTGCTTATCTCTGCTTCTCCTGTTTTGTGTGGAAAGGGTCTGGTGCCCAGAAGGGCACTGGCTTTTCTTTCCCCTGTTTTTTTGACATATGGAAAGTTGGGCTGTTCTCAGTTTCTGGGCTGTACACAGACATGCTGTGTGACATTACGCTGTGAAGAGATAAGACAAATCAGTAGAAGGACGACAGTTCCCAAGAGCTGTGACAGACCCGGTTCAAGGCGCTTTTGGTTCCAATGTCACGCTTGTTTTCTATAAAAAAAATTCAATTGGTGATTACAACGAATAACCTAAAAGTAAGGAGACAATGCTATGGATGTGTACATAGTATGTGTGTACTCGCTCGAAGGAGACCTGTAGGCCTGCCTGTTGGCAAGTGGAAAGAAGCCCTACTGAAGTTTGCATCACGACTTTCAGCCGAGGCAGAGCAGGTCCGACTCGCACATCTCCTTTGTGCTAGTCCACGTTTTTTTCCTTCCGAATGAACATTTCGAACACCTGTAAGTGCTGCCTTTCCTTCTGGGGAAAGCCCTGCCCTAAACTCTCGGTGCCTGTGCTCGTTGCAGGGGCATCGTTGACACGCCGCTCATCCACTCGAAGGACCTGCGGCCGCTGGTGCGGCGCTGGCTGGCGGATATCCCCGCCGGGAGGCTGGCTCAGGCCACCGACCTGCAGGCTGCCGTCGTCTATCTGGCCTCTGAAGCCTCAGACTACATGACGGGCCACAATCTGGTCATCGAGGGCGGCCAGAGCCTGTGGTGAGGGG
>KL271463.1:3916-67066 GCA_000699545.1 Podiceps cristatus | reverse complement strand
AGGAGCAGAGTTCACTTTGGAAAGTGCGTATTAGAGTTTAGCTTAGTCCCAGTTTTGGCCTGCGTGGCTGAGTGGCCAGCTAATATGAAATGATTGTTTTCTTCTTCTTTCAGGTGTTGCTTTGGAGACTCATATAATGCAAAAAAAAAAAAAAAAAAAAAAAGGAGGGGGGGGCAAAAAAAAAAAGGGAATCTTTCATTTTCAACATTTTCCTGGTTTTAGTAATAGTATTTAATGATATAAAGGCACATTTAGTGCAGTGAGGTTTGGTTATTATTTAGTTTAACAGGGAATTCTTAAAGCAATCAATATTAACTGGTCTGTGTAGTATATTGTTCTTAGGTGATATTTTGTATTCAAGTTATTCCAGTGATATCTGTGAGTGGTGAAAAACAGTTGGCTGTAGTGTTAAAAAGAAAATAAATCAGTTCATTGCATTTGAACCTGAATGTTACCATTTTATATTTGCTGGTGTTCATAGACATTGACAGTGTTTTTATACAAACACCCACGTAAATGCCCCTGAAAGAAAAGTATTGCATATAGAGAATCATGGTTGGTTATTATAATGGCTCTAATCCAGAGCCCGTTGAGGTAAGTGGGCACTGCTTGTATACTTTAAGTTAAACACATGCGTAAGTGTTGCGAGAACTGGGTCTCTATTTTCCTTCATAGGCAGATGTAAGCAAAGGCCATCTTCCAATTTTATTTTTTGTCCTCCTGTAAAATTCTGAAGACAACTCTCGTGTGTAAATCAGGGCTGGCTCAGATGATATCAATACAATTCTGTTGGCTGGATTGCTTGTTTCGGCGACAGCGTTGGGTTCATTGCTTATGAGCAGTAAAACGTGGCATAATAACACCACCATTTTGTTAACGCTCTGAACTTACACAGAATTCCATCCCGAGGGCCTTTAAGCATAACCTAAGGAGAATTTACAGGAAGGAATTCTCTTGCAAATCCTCATGTCATTTGTTTTGCATTTGGCAGCTCTTTGTTACCATAACATAAATAATTGTGGATGAATGTCATTACTTTGATTAAGTGCTACAAGTCCATACATTGGCTAGCCATTATTGTGGTGAATTGCTATAATGGCTTCAGACTTGACATTCACCACCACATTGCAAGGTATGCATCTCGCTGACGTACTATCATCGTTATCGTGGATAAAGTGCAAGAAGATACTTGTCTTCATTAAATTTTCTATTAGACCATTGATAATTAATACATATCTCATGTTTCATCTCGAGTCGTTTTTCTGGGGAGTGTTTCTGTTAAGCGACTCAGGGCTAGAGCTTTTTGGCTTGAAATCCCTGCCTTGTGTGCATGATCTAATTTATTGACAATGCTCCGCAAACTCACAAGCTTAAGGAGAGCTCAATTTTGGATAAATCTTCAAGAAAAACAATTAAGGATTTAAACGTTTTATTATTTTTCTGGGCTCACAAAACTTTTTCTTTCTTAGCTCCCACACTTGCATCATTTTGTGTCATGCTCTGGAGGGCTCGGTGGAGTTCTCACATCCCTCTGGCTGGCTTTTCACCCAGAGGTTAATGTGCAAACATTGGTGAACTCATCAGGAGCTCTTCCAAGGGATCCTAGAGGGGCTTGTATACCATCGCTTGGACTGCTGGCAAACACTTTGTCGCAGCTCCTACCTAAAGTGTAAAATAACAAACTTTAGCTAATTTGAAACATGAACTGCAGTTGGCACTGGAACTGTAACCAACGCTCTCGCTTTCTCAGTAGAAAGACAAAGGGCTGAACAGGCTGCTGAGGCTGAACTCGCTTTCTCTGGCAGGAGATGGTTGTGGGTCAGCCCCGAAAGGTGCTGGCAGGGCGTTGCAGGAAGAAGTTGTTCATTGCCCTGGTGCCGGCTGGCTTTGGGAAGATTTTCATCCAGCAAGGGTCGTGCTGTGACTTTCACAACCTTCAAATTAACTTTAAAAACAAAACCCAGACAGAAAAAAATCCCCAGACTTTTTAAAAAAAAATAAAAATCAAAATGATGTCTTAACTAAGCAGCCTTCAGTGTTTGGACTAGAGCTTGTCTCGCTCCGATCTGTTTGCCCCCAGGCTCTGCCTTTGAAGGGCTGAGCCAGCAGAGCAGAGAGGAAGGAGTTTACCTGCACAGGCTGAGGTGGGGCTCGGACCCTCCTTGGAGGCACCGCCGTGTGCCCACACGGACCTGAAACTGCCCCTTGTTGGCCCAGAGAGGCTGGTGGAAAAGGCTGTCTCTCGCTCCGTAATACAGGAGGGGCTCCAGACTAAGCAGCCCAAGGGAGTATGGTTCTGGGTGCCAGGTGTCTGGGGTGACGGGCAAACACTCTCATGGCGCTTTTGGTTTGCACGGCATCTTCCCTTTGGCTGAAGAAATTAATCTTGGAGGAGAGAATTATAGAATAGTTTGGGTTGGAAGAGACCTTTAAAGGCCACCAGCGGGGAAAAACCTCTCCCCGTGGATGTGTGAGCTGCCCTGCGTCCTCCTAAGGACAGGCTTTCACCTCCCTCCTCCACGTGCCTGTACCCAGGGCTCCACCTGTTCACGGGCCTCAGCACTGTGGCTTTTCATGGTCTCACTTGTAATTCCCTAGGGGAAAAAGGCCGATTTCCACCCAAAGTCAGGGCTGACCATGCACTGCGGCTTCTGTCTGATAGGACCAAACTTGATGTTTGGGTTGAGGTCCGTGCCTTGCTGCATGGTGGCTGCTCCCCGGGCACGGGGCTCCCTGCCTGGTGCAGGATCGTACCCTGCCTTGTGTAGAGGGGGAGGTTCAGTGCTACAGTCGCGGGGTCTCTTCAGCCGACACGGTCCTGAAGGAAGTGGAAACTGCGCTTTCCCCTTATAATGGAAAAGCAAAAGCTCAAGAGGGATGCAAGAAAAGCCTTTTTCCCGTATTCCCATGGAAGACCTTGGTGTGTGCGGGGGGGACGCGGACACATTTTGAAAGGAAAAAGTGCCTTTCTGGGGAATGGGGGTGAAGCTGCGAAACGGCAGCAATCGCGTTTCGTGAGGTTGTTGAAGGCAGCAGATAGAATAGGGTGCTGCGCGGTGCTGCGCGGTGCTGCGCGGGGCAGGCGCCGTTCCCGGCGGTACCTCTAGGAGGAAACCTCAACCTGTGCTGTGTCTGCGGGAGCCGGGCTTCCCGGCTCAGCCGCTCGACTTCTGCGCCGGAGCTAAGTTAGTACTTTTGATATTTCTAAGGATTTTTTTTTTTTTTTTTTAAACATTTATGTAGAACACCACATAATTGCAGAAAAGATAATAGTCACATACCCTAGGGCTTGGTGTACACTTATGTTAAAAGTACAGCTTTTATTGGCAACTAAAGTAATAACCTTTCCATGTCAAATTGCTTTAAATTAAACTTAAAAAAAAAATGCTGGCTGATACCCACACTTAGTAATTGTCAAACATTAGCATAATGTGGAATACTAAAGCTGCCTAAATCTTGGGTTTAAAAATAATTATTTACTTAGGTAAATTCTCTATTCAAAAGCATAATATTAGATTTTTTTAACACAGTCTCCTCGATGTGTATGTTAAAACGCAGCCTTAAGCTTGACATGGAAGTGGGACTGAATGTTATTGTGGCCTCTGAGAGGAAAATGGGGGATCTGATACCTTTAGCTCATCCATCCGTCACTGGTCACCCTGAAAGAAAAGCGTTAAGGTGACACCCGTGAAGGCGTAGGTGCTGCGGGTGACATCTGGTGACCCCCAAAGCTCTGACCTGGAATACCTGCTGGTCGCACCCTGCGCTGCAGCCCTGAAGCACACGCACGTTTCTTATGCTGGAGGACATCCAGGAGATGGGTGGCTCAAGTATGTGGCTTTGCAAAGCCAAGGGCAGCAGGTCAGTCAAGTGTTTGGTACAGGTATGTTTTACTTATCTGTTTCAGCGCCTAACTGGAGGAAACATGGTATGGGCCATTCAGATATCCGGTACAGAGCAGGAGAGGAAACTGTGCTCCGTGAGATCTGGCTCTTGCACTGTTGCACATGGAGGAAACTGGACCTACAAAGTGTCACGAGGACACAAGTCCTCGTGGTTTTCTGCTTTTTGGGAGGTCCACACTCTGATGTGCCCTGCTGAGGACTTCTGGCCCTCTGCCAGGGCTTCCCTGTGAAGTCCACCACGGCACTGTGAGTTCATCGGTTCTTCCTCAGAAACATGCCAATGTTTTGCTGGAAGTTCAGCGCAACCTATTTTGGAACATTTTCTTAAAGAAATTGGCAATACCCTGAGGGCAAAAGGTTTTGTGGCAAATCCCTGTTTACCTTTGGCTAAGGAGGTAGAAAGGGATAGCAATTCCCACTCCTTTAGCAAGCAAGACGCTCTGGGAGGCTCTTGTTGCCTTTCTGAACAGACAATGGAGGAACAGGAGGGAGCGTTAGTACCTGGGAATCAGAGGTTTATGATCTTCGGGAGAGAGAGTTAAACAGTTGTTGGTAAGGGTAACGCAAGGAACTGAGAACTGAAAATTGGGTATCTTTCCCAGCCTTGCCTAATACCATATGTGTTTTACACTGTGATTATAAATCTGATTATACATTAATTTC
This sequence comes from Podiceps cristatus, assembly GCA_000699545.1. Taxonomy (NCBI): domain Eukaryota; kingdom Metazoa; phylum Chordata; class Aves; order Podicipediformes; family Podicipedidae; genus Podiceps; species Podiceps cristatus. Next base: position 62,498 of record KL271463.1, on the reverse strand, counting down.
CACACTGTTTTAATTCTTTAAAGCAGGAAAGGAAAATACATACTCTTCCTTGGAGAACCCCAATGCAGGCTTAGAGCATATGCCTTCTCACCAGAACAGGTTGAAATTCTTCAAAACTCTCAAATCACAGTGAGTGTTTACTGCTAGATTCTTGCCTACTTGGTGCCTTTTCTCCACTCAGTACCCTTTTCCTCTTTCTCCCTTCCCCACCTGTCTTATTTGACCGCGTTCCCCTGCTCTGCTGCCAGTGCTGCTGTTGTCGCCTCATCGCACCAAGGCAAACGGAGAAGAGTGGAGAGGGACCAAGCAGAGTTTGTTGACAGTACACATGGGTTACCCAGAAACACCTCTCAATACCAAGGCCTGGATTTAGCCTTCGTTTACTTGCACCCCAAATGACTCCATTGCAATTCATGAAGCTTCTGGACCCAGGACTTCATTGGTGGTAGCAAACGTAGGAAGACTCTTGTTCATGGGTGAGTATAAGTAACTCCTACCTCAATCCCTTTCCATTCGAATATGTAAAGATGTCCTTGAATCCAGGGGTGGCCTGAAAATGTGTCCAGGCATAAGGGAAGGCTACAGATCCCATTCCCACTTTTGTTAAAGTTCTTTCCCAAACCTGGGCTCGATGAGGAATAATTCAGCCCTTGCTGGCTTGGGCATGGGGACAAGATGCCTTTCCCTGGAGGATGTCCTTCGGCACACAACCCCACGCTGCAGCTGCAAGCACTTTCTGCCATGCTCTATTTGCTCCCCTTCCACCAGCATAGCATGCTGTGTACAGCCACAGTTTGTGTCTTTAGGAAGCCTCATTAATTCACAAGATAGATACATATTTTTTTGCTTGACAGTTTGTAACAGCTTCTTAAACGTGTAAACTAGCATTTTCAGATTTGTATTAAAATACCAGCAAATAGATTTATGTTTCCGTAGGCTACGTCCTATGTCCAGACAGACTACTGACGCTACCTTACATAGGCAGTTGTTGCATAAATGATATGTTAACGCATGAGAGAAGCCATTCATTTGAAACTGTTCAGAATGATTAAGGGCTTTAATTACAGCCCTGATTAAAACAAGGCTTTTGGTAAATAGCAAAATGGCAAACACTACGCTATTCCATTACAAACCTCTCTTCATGACAGTGTGGTTTGTCTCTGTTGCTTCTCTGATTGTCACCCCACTCATCCAATTCTGATGTTCAAATCCCACCTAAGAAATGGTAGCAGGCTTTACCTCAGTGCTTACCTGTGAATAAGGTGTTGGAAGTGTTGATTTACTTTTGATAGGCTGCACAATGGCTATGCTGGAATAGATGAATTAGCTGTGGGACTGAGTTCACTACCATACACTACTTATTCCAGATCTCGGGTAGATGTACTCACTTTCTTGCATGAAACCATGTTAATGCTCTTCGGCAGGATTTCTCAGGGCAGTACGATAGCCTAGGAGATCAGTTTTCTCCCTTTTTTGCAGGGGACTGTTGCCTCTGGTGGCAGAAATGTTGGTTATATTTAGAGCTTCCAAGCAGCACCACGCAGAACACAGGCTTCAATGAACTTCAGCATCTTTCTGTCCAAGCATTTCACATGCTCCATAATCATCTTGTACATAAAGTTTTTTCTTTATTTCTAATTTTAAACTGATCTTTCACTGCAGGAATGTTGGGAAGTCTCTTCTGAGTGATAGAAATGGCTTGAGTGGGTCGCAAATCCTAGGAAGTCGTTCTCCCTTCTCTCCTCTGTTACTTTCTGGGGTTAGTCTTACGGTCCTGAAGGAAGCAGCAAATCTTCTCTCTTCTGAAGCTCCTCATAAATGTGCTTGCAGTTAATATGAGTCCTTTTATATTCTCTCCCTTCAAATTCTTTGGATTAAAACAAATACCGTCTGGTTCTTTTAGCTCTTTTGATTATATATTCAGAACTATTGTGTATCCTGGAAAATGAGTTCTTTTCAGTTTTCACTTTTCTTGACAACAAGCTGAAAAATTTCCCCAAATGAAAATTTTCTGCAAAAGTCTTGGTTTGTTCCAAGACCCATTTTTCAAATAAGTAACGTTTTGATGAAAAAATGCCAACCTGTTCTACTTAACAACTGTTCGTAGAACTGACGAGAGAAAAACAAGGAATTGGAGAAAAAAATTACCGAGTCTTTTATGTAGAGTTAATCTTTGAATATTCCTGTTGTTTCAGTAACAGGCAAGATGTTGGTACAAGTAGATGAATATTTAAACATCAGCGGTGACACTGACTTATCTTCTCGATAACATATTGATCGCATTCTTTCTATAGAGATTATTATGGACTTCCCATAGAGTCAGTGAGCATCTTAATGAACTTGCAGGCTGGATGTTTACGTAGGTATTTCCTTAGAGGCTGGTTATACAGACAATCTATGTGCTGAATAAACCCCCACAAATGCACCTCCAGTGTAAAACCGGTCTCTGTTTCTGCCTTTTTATCACTGCTAGCGTGTGTGATTAGGTAGAAAAGTTGGGGTTGTGATGGAGTCTTAGCTCAGTATCTGTTATTCATTGCAATTTAAAATGACCAATAGCTTTTCTCTTTACCAAAGCATCTGGAAGCTTATTTAGGCTGTCCTTCCTACCAAAATAGATGTTTTTCAGGCACTAAAATTATGCCCGAGAAACAAGAAACTCCATAGCCTTTCCTGTGGATACCTGTAAATCTCTGTCCAGGCTTTTGGGAAGTCCCTGAAGGGTGCTGTGCTCACAAGGGTGTCCCAGCACACCCGAGGGACCGTGGCCGGGGAGCTGGCTGCTGCCCTCAACATCAGGTGAGGGGATGATGGCCAGGCAGCTGTCACCGCTACGAAATCCAACGGCGTTAGAAGTACGCCGCTTGGATTAGTACAGGATCTGTGTTTTGTTAGTGGCACCGAATGAATTTTGTAGCGGATGGAGGGGTATGCAAAGAGATGTTTTAAAATGAAAAACATATTTAGTACAGGAGAATATATGCTAGTGTCTTTCAAGAGAACTTTTTTTAAAAAAATGAACAGCACTAAGAAGGAAAAACATAAGTACACAATAAATAATGACTCAGAGCAAAACTCTCATCGGCTTTAAGAGGAAAGCAGGATTTAATTTTCACTGTAGTTATTAAGAAATGTCTCTCACTGACATGAAGATGAGAGGCAGAGAACACTGATCCATGGGACAGTGAGCAGTTGTTAATTCCATCAATATTTAAACTGGACAACAAGTTTGGAGTTATTCTTATAACTAGCTGCTTTTTGCAAGTTGCAAAGTCATACAAGTGCCCCAAGATCCTAAAAATCTTCAAAGAATAATTTGTCAGCCTTGCAATTCTACGACTGCGTGCCTGGGTGAAAGGTGTCGTACAGGAAAGAGGACTTCTACAAGGTGTTCAGGACAGTAGCAGTTTTGGTTTGTTGAAACTATTTTTGTATGGAAGGTGCCCCCCTCTAGGTTGGAGGTGTCAGTTCTTTGTGGGGTGGGCATCTCTTCTCCACATCAGTGCTCTATGGAGCGAGTGGCTGGATTTTCTGAAGTTAGGTAGCACGGACTTCCTTGGCACGCAGAAATCTCTCCTTGCTGACATCCCATGCTAAACACCATCACAAAGTGATACTGGAAACCATCAGTTCCCCAGGGCATTTGTGTGCTTCTCTGAGCATCAGCTTCGGGCAATAGGAGAGACTTTATGTCATGGGATTGCTTTAAATATAGTTAGCCAAATTGTCTTGCTTGGCCAGGTTCCATACAGACATTTTTAGGTTTCAACCCATGTAGGTTCACCCCTAATTTGAGCTCCAGCCTTGAACGAACCCTAGATTTGGAGTCAAACTGAAGATGTATGATACAATTTTTGATAATACAAGGACCTGGAATTTGGACAGTGCCAGAATAAATGCATGTATTGATCCAGGGTTGTTTTAAATTAAACTGGGTTTGCTTAAAATATTCATGAACTGGAAAGGGTCAGTTAAAAGCTTCAAGCTGTGAGATTTATAACAGGCTTATCAAAGCAGATGCGTTTTGCATCATTTCTAACTTTTGACTGGTGAGAAGTTTAGATTTTTTTATAAATACATATACATTTTCTCTAGCAAATGTGTGTGTATATTTATATATATATAATTTTTTTTTCAAATACATCCCCATATGCACCCTCACTCTCAGAACATTTTGCTTTTACTCTCCCTGCGTTTCAGTAACTTGCCTCAGCTGTGCACTGTGTTGCCTTCCAAATGCAATGCATCATAAATTCATGATGGTTTGCCAAGCAAAAGAGGGCATTGAGCTTCTTTATGAAGAGGATATTTTTGCAAACTGGACCTCATCTATATCCCAGTGGAATTTTCTGATGCTTCCATATTACTCCCGTACAAAACTTTTAGGGAGTTATAGATCAGTCATCAAAAACAGTAATTAAAGTCCAACTTACTCGTCTTCAATATCTGTCTCTCCTTTTCATTAGGGAGCTGAGACATACCTTTCCGCTCCTGTAACAGTCAGATGATCCAAACAGTCAGTTTATTGACCAGCCATCGATGCTTCTGCTTCTCAGATTTCCAAACCTTCTTGGTTGGAGGATATTGCTTATACCGCTGTGTGTACCATCAGGTGTACATCATCTAAGTCCCGTTTACATAGCTGGGTATTCAGAAATATTTCCACAAAGCTGTTACCAGGTGAACAGTTTGGTTTTCTGCTTGGAGCCTGGATGCCAGCAGCGGACCTGGGCATTGAAACTGTGCTGGTACCTGTTCAATGAGAGTAGTCACAAGGGAGTGGGAAGTTCTGAAATGTCCAAAGTAAACCTTGTCTCTCTTATGGATGTAATTTTTTGTTCAAGCATATTTTGAATGCTCACAGAGTGAAATAATGAGGCCTGTACGTAGCACAGAGAATCAAGCTCAGTTTGATACTGGAGGTCATGGCATGGCTGTAGTTTGCATCACTACTTGGACCAGCTTTGCTGTACCGCTGTATACACTCCACACACGTGTCCTGCTCCTATGTAGTCCGCTCTCTTCTGCTCATACCACCCCAGGTCACCACCGGAAAACCTAACAATACCAGTAAGCATAAGAACACACCATAGTTCTCCTGGCAAAAGTACCTCCTTGGGTTTTTTGGTTGTTTGGTTTTGGGTTTTTTGTTTTCTTTTTTTGAGTGCTGACAGAACCTCACTTCAGTGACTGTAGGCACCAGATGATTAATCTGGTTTTGAGTCTGAAGAAGTTTCTGAGATGTCTGGAGAGAGGAGAAGCCTGCCCATAGCCAAGTGTTCCCAGTACTCCTTCAGTGCCTTACACAAGAAAAGCCACCCTGGGAAAGCAATGCAGGTTTGGTAGATCTGACCTCACACATGGGAAGGGTTTGGCTGTGTAAAGATCTTCCAGACTTCAAAAACACACTTTTGACTTTGGGAATGGGGCTGGGCAAACCCTGTGCAATGCGTCACTACAGTGTTACCTGCATTGGTTTCAGAAGGAGGCACATGATGGTCTATAGAGACCCTGAGTCTCCCTGCTTCAGGAGCCAAGCCTTTATCACTGGCAGATGAGAGCTCACGCAGAGTACAGCTAAGGAGCTCTCATTAGTCTGTGGTCTCTACTTTAATGACCTCTGATTTAATGTACTCAGGAGCAGAGGAGGTCCTGGAGCTCTTGCTGGGATGATGGGCTTTTGCAAAGATCTGGCTCTTCACTGCTATTCAAACCTTAGAGGGGTAATTATGCTACAACTGACTCACAAGCAAGAGAAATCTTGTAGGCTTTCAGCTGTCTTTAATTTTACATTAGACAAAAAGTGATAAAGAACTTGTTTTCTGTAATCTATGGATTTAACTTTGAATAGCAGGTGGTAAATGTTCCAACAAATATGTATATATATATCAAATCTGTGAGTGCCCAAATATTTACATCTTCAGCCAAACAAAGGCTGGAGACTCACGTTGCCTGAGGGGAAGATTGTTTTAGAGAAACAGGTTGAAAGGAAATCGAGAATGGGAATTACAAATTTTCTCTCAGAGAGGAGTGGTTATGGTAGGGAAGAATCGCATTCCTGATAGATCGCTGGCTCAGAGAGTGAAGCCGGCTTGCAAAAAGGGGTGTCCTGTTGTCTATTGAGCCATGGTCTTGTTTCTTTGAGAACTGTGCACATTTGAATTGAAGTCTGTACAAGGAGCACGCCAACAGTAGTCAAAGTTTATACCAGCTTTCCCAGCATGGGCTGTCAATCTGGTTATATGGCAAGGATATATGAACTGTAGTTGATGTATGGATCTGTGCTAGATGGCAACACTAGTAAGTCTATCAGTTCTCCATTGCTAACGTCGATGGATTTATGGTGGTCCATGAGCTCCAAAAGTCTGAGAACTCCAACATCTGTAATGTAAAACCCAACAATAGGGAGATGTGAGCTTTTTGCTTTCCACCCTGGTCTGCCATTTCAAGACCTAAGAATGGCTAAAATCATGATGTGTTGTGTTTACCAGGTGGCTGTTAAGCAGAGCTAGAACTTCTCTGGATAGTGCAATTTATACAAATGCCCAGTCCCTTCTTGCATCTTGCAAGGTTGTAGGCTTGAAGGTCTTTCCGTTGCACTTGAGCAAATTGGGAAAATCTGAGTAACTGTCAGTTTTTAAATTCCTGTCTTTTAATGTTCCCCTTAGTTTTTGAGTCAGGGAAGCCAGAAGGACCGAGTCAATCTCTATTACCCACTTCTCTTGTATGGACTTTTCTTTAAGGTGAACAATCCCAAGTCATTTCCAACTCTTCAGATAAGGGTTTTTCCACAGCTTTGATTATTCTATCACTTGCCTATGAATTCCTTCTGAGTAATAGTGGTGTGCTAGCCTGTAACACAGCGGTTCTGGTCTATACACTGGAACTATAATTCACCAAGTTTTGTGATTTCTTCTCCCAAAAACTGTGCATCAATTGCAGATGCAGAACTTCAGTTGGACTTATGGACCTCAGTGGCGCAACGCAGCGGTGTATTTTCCTGCTGGAAAACTGCCTGTTTTTTCAGATAGTGTTGCCCGTCTCTGTTGCTAGATTATTGCTAGCAGAGGACAAAAATTTGTGTGGCTGTGCACTGGTGGGAAGTCTTAATCATCAGGAAGATTTTCTAGAGTTTCAAGAAAAATACCATTAGTATGTAAGGCAGAAGGGATAAAGACTGTCTTTGACCTTTGCTTGTGGGCTATTTACAACAGGCTGGAACCAGACTCGCACTGCGCTGCCTAGGCAGTGCCAAAACCAAGGCAAGTGCAGGATAAGTGCCAGGACAAACAGGTATATTTTGCTATGCTTTTGATATGTTCAGTGACAGATGCTGAAGCTTGGGGTTTTGCATGGGTATGTGTCACCTGTCATGAGCTGCAGATACATCCAGGCCTTTTTTAAAGAATTAGGGAAATGCAGGCAGGTGCAGTACTCCAAGGCAGAAGGAGGGAAACAGTGAAGAATGTCGTCTCTTCTCCCATCACGGCTGATGCAGCCTTTCCTGTACATCATCAGCACAGGCTAAATCTCTCGCATCCAGACTTCCATCATCTTTTATCCCCCTTGCTGCTGCTACATCTTTTAGTCTCAGACACAAGCTGCTGATTTTCCTATTCAAGGCTCTTCTTGGTCTATCTTGATATACGTGTTCGAAATGTCACCATCCTCTCTCCAGTAGTGATGGGGCTTTTTTTGCCGACTTAGTATGATGGTGTAGAGGCTTCCTTGTACCTTGGTTGAACGCTCCATAACCATGCGCAAGCCTTATTTTCTTCCTCCAGCTCCTTCCTTTGCTTCCACGCTTGCAAAAAATAGTTATGGTTGGAGTTAGGTGTTACCCACACATTTCCAAACAGGAATAATTGACACAACTCTTACAGTGCTGACACCTGCTGCTTCTTGACCAGTATGGCTGAAGTAATAAGAAATGTATTAGTGATCCAGACATAAATGTAGAGGTTTGCATGGTATAAAAATAAACCTAGGACATCATTTACTGGCCATGTCACATGGGCAGGATTCTGAATAGCTTGGTAGAAGAGAAAAAGTAGATGGAAAAATAAAATGGTTAATTGTTGTACCTATCTGAAGTATAGCAAGTAGAAAAGAACCGTGAAGTTAAAGGGACATTTGATTTTTTTTGGAATTAGATTCCAATGTATCTGTAACTTCATGAAAAGAAAGATAAAAACATTCCAGAATTCAGCTTTTCAGTTTGCTATATTTTACCATATGATTGAGCTTAAATGTATTGGTGTATTGGATATGTTTTTCCATTTAAAAAGCTCTTGTAAATGAACTATTTATTTACATGAAAGAAAAGGATTCCCAGTGCAGCCCACGATACTTCTCCCTCCAAGCCTGCCTTGAAAGAAGGTTGCCGTTTCATATTTGGCTCTAGCTTTCAATGTTCTCAAAATTAAAAAAAAAAAAAAAGTATTCTTAAAACTAAATAAAACATATATATCAGTATTTCTGGCTGAATGAATGAGCACTTCCCCTGAATAGACCTATTTGAATGGCTACTCAATGTTTTGTTAGAAAAGTATATTAAAAAGTTGAAACAGCCTGTGAATGAAGGTGAGGGACAGAAACAAAATAGAAAATGTGTCATGTGAAAAAAGAGCCCCTTATCCAAGAAGATCTTGGTAAAACTTTAAATGGAAAAGTGACACTCATCAAACGATTTCTATATCATCTGCACTGAATAATTTACTTTTGGGTGAGATTCACTAACATCATTGCAGAGGAAGTGTAATTGAAAATTATGAAAGCTATATCTTTATTGTGTATTACAGCACATGCCTTTGATATGGCGTTATGTCTGCCACAGCGGGAAGTGTTTTTCAGAAAAAGTAAAATCTCTGGGACAGATTCTCAGTGGTGTAAATCAGCGATACTCCACTGAGAGCATCCTACGTGAGTAAGCTTCTGCCTATACACCCAGCCTCCCATATCTCTGCAATTATCTGGACAGATTACTAATAAATTTCAGGGAAAGTTTACATGGGTAGAGCTAAGGAAGAGCTCTGCCATTTTATTTATAAAGGACGGCTCCATTTGATTTTGAAATTTTGGGGTCTTCTGCTCAAAGTTTATATAAATGTTTGTTTTCTCCAAGTGCAATTTAAGCAAGTCTTGTTAACGATCGCTGTAAGTGTCACAGGTCCCCGTGGCACTGTGTACATCCTTGATCTACACAGCCTGTTATCTGAGGGCTTGACCATGCACTGGTGTTGACAGCACAGACCCTCCAGCTTCAAAAAGGGCTTCAGAAGTAGGAGTCTGAGTAGGAGCCAGTCTGAATACAGAACTGGTGTCTAAATCAATGAAGATATGCTGGCTAAGGGCTTGTTAAATGTCTTTTACGGCGTACATGGTAAGTCCAATGTACTTTTTTAATTACTCCAAGAGTATCTGAATGGCTAAGGCCCATCCCCAGGTGATTTATAGAAATCCACCCCCTTCTGAGGGCTGACAGAAAGGGGCAATCCTAGTTTAAGGCACTTAAATAATGTTTGAACAAAGGGTTTTAGCCTGGCCATGTGCGCCAGGGTGAGCTCCCGCTGGGCAGAGCCCCAGTGCCCCAGGAGAACAGCCACCAGCTCCTCCAAGCTCAGCCGTTTCCCAGATGACTTGTGCTGGTGGAGAAAGTCTGCCCAAAGTAGAACACCATGAGTGACATTAGCATTCGGAGAGCATCTGTTCAACCATCCCCAGTTAGCGTATGACTGTCAAACTGAGACACACGTCTATTCCCAATCCAACTCCTTAACCCCTGCTTTGCCTAACCCACTGCCACGTCTCCCTGGGCCGTTTCTCAGGGGAGAGGCAGGCCAGTGCTGTGCTCGTCGGTAGGCACATGAATTAATTATGAAGGTCTCACTACCTTATTAACAAGCTTCTTGATAGCCAGTGCAAAGAGTGTGTATGAACCCCTGTGGACAGTTCTTTGATGTACCATATATATGCCTTTTTTTGGCCATATGCCCTATCCCGTTCAGGGACACGGTTTTACTCTCCTGGAAGGAGAGGTGGAAACATTGGCAGCCTTGGTAGCGAGGAGGTATTAACCGTCATGAGTGAAAATGGGTGAGTGGGATCTAAGGAGCTGGACCCGGTGAGGTGCAGGTTCTTCCTGATTTCTTCAGTTGGCTAAAAAAAGGCTCGCAATCGCTTTCATAGCCCATGTGAAACAGTGCCTGAAATGGCCCAGGATGCAAAATAGCACACCAGCATTTCCGGGATTTACTGATACTTTTCTACAAAGGGCAATGGCACAAAACTTTTTTTTTTTTTTTTTAACGTGAGCTTCCACATCTCCTTAGTGCAACTTCCATTTCCATCTCTGACAGAAACCCTAATCTGTCCTCCCCTCCCAAAATATGTGTGTGTGTAAATGGGTAGAATTTGAATGTTAATCAACACTTGCATAGTACTTCAGAGCTCTTTGTGCAGCAATTGCCTCTTTGGAAGAAAAGACAGTATTTTTTTATACTTTTAAAGAGAGGTTGATGGAGAAGAGCTTGTCTTGTTGGCTCTGTGTGGGAGATATCTCCAGAGTCTTCATCATTAAATTGTCAGCATTTGCCAAGAGAAACCACAGGTTTTGCTGTGCTACCCACCAGGGAGTGCTGGTTCCCCCAAGGAGCTCAGTGCAGGACCAAGACCTGTGGTATTAATCCAGAGAGGCTTTTGGCTTTTAATATCCTTTCAATGGCAGTCACTGCCAGTCCTGTGAAACAGCTGTCACCCTAGTTCACATCGTCACGTCACGTGCTTCATCCCTAGGCCAGCAAGAATGTTCGATTAGCGGCTGACCTTGTGGTAGTGTATCGGATTGAAACCCTCAGGGCTGCAGATTTGACTACCCAAAGGCCTCCTTGTGTCACCTTGGGCAAATGCCTTAATCCCTCTGCTCATGTGGACATCTGCGTCCTACCCAGATGTTTGGGGAGGTTCTGACACACTTGCCCCTGATCTTGTTTTGAGCTCTCATGGTGTGACTGTAACATGCATGTCAGTACTTAAAGGATGCATTGCATGCTTTGCTTCTCTTGTAAAGGTAAGAGATTTTTAACTTTCTATGACTTCATTTATTTATTAGCACAGAATGGTTTTTAATCAGGTTTGCTACTTAAAACTTCGCAAGCAATTAAGTGGGTTTGCTCAACAATGACAGATTATTATTTCCCAAGACTTGTGAAAAATGCCAGCATGCTTATACTCCAGTCCCTGAACTGTTAAAAAGCCATTCTCATAGGTGTTTTAAATGTAATGCATTTTCAGATACCATTTATAAATGTCCAGTGGATAGAATTTTTTTTTCTTTTTTAATTTCCTTCATCTGATCTAGGTCTTTGATAAATACTACAGACAAACTGAGTGCTGTAGGATCAATCTTGACAGTTCTTCAATAAAAGGCTGTGTGGTTCTTCGTCAGTGTCTTCCTTTCAGTGACAGCTGCTTTGTTCTTTTTCAGTCAGATTTTCTAGTTAACACATCAAAAGTGTATCTGTGTACACGCAGTACTGAGAAAACAGTTCAAAGAGGCAGGAGATTCACTTTTAACTCTTCACTGCATCTCCCTGCACTTGTCACAGAAGATAGCTTATACAGAAAGCTTCAGAACAAGGTGAGGAGTTCACCAAGGAGCACTGTGAAGTACAGCACATGTGGCTTAGTCTTAAAACACAAATTGGTCAGTCAATCCACTTACCATCCCAAATTAGCTTTCTTTCGAGCCAAGCCATTAAGTGATAAGAAGTTTCCAGGTTTAGGCAACAAAAGCCTCGCGTCGGACACAGATAAAGCCATATGTTTGATCAAGCACTGAAGTTTTGTCTGATGGTCCTTGCTGTGGTGTCAATACCTTAAAACTAATTAAACTGAGTTCAGTGTTCAGTTTAAACTCATTTCTTTGGAGGATTGCCATCGGCTTCTAAACCAAGGTAAATACTAAGGACAAGCAACTGCTTTGCATATCACTTCACTTATCTATTGTGGCTGAAAACTTATTTCTGACTACATTTTTAATTACCCATGGTTCACCCACCAGCTCAGCAACATAGCACGCAACTTGGAATGCTTTCTGCTACTTTACGGCTACCAAGCATTGCTCAGGTAGGGAGCCAGATCAGCAGGGTAAAGTGCTAACTCAGGAGAGCATATTCCAAGCATTATATCCTAGCCTGAGCAAGGTTTCGAACCTGTGCTGAAATCCAGTAATGTTACGTCTTATGGCAAAGTCTATTTTTGAGTGCCTGTCCTCTTGAGCTGCCTTCTGAATAAGACCAGGGGAAATGGTTGTGATTAGCAGCAGTGTAAGCTGTCCCCAGGACTTCTGTCAGCCTTACAGCACGGCAACAGTCACAGTTGCAAACTGTTGCTTGTACCCTCGGGTAGCCTTGGCTAACTGGAGAGCCTGTTTGGATGTGGGGCTGTGACTCCCCAGGGCATCGGTGGAAGCAGCATGGTATTTCTAGCAAGCACTCGTGCCTGGAGGGGAATCATTCACCCCTCGCGACGCCCCACTTCAAGCCTCGCCGACGGGCTCGCAGCGCTGTTAGGTCTCTGCCTCTCCAGTTTGGAGGCAGAGTCCCATCTGGCAGGTGGTGACGGCGGTGACACCCTGTAATGTGGGCACAACCACTTTATGTCTTCGTTGTCAATAGCCGGGGAGCAAGTACATCCCCGTCCAGCTCAAGCTTCTCCTTTCTCTTTTTATTGTTTCCTTCGTTGCTCCCGCCTCTCTGTTTCATTTGAGTTTTAATTGCACAGCAGTTCAGAACATCCACGCACCTCCATAACCAAAAGCTTCGTACCTTATGCAAGAGGATGTATCACACATTGATGGGAAGAAAGAGGAGATCTTGTCCCAGCAGTGCCAGGACGCTGGAGGTGACAAGTGATCCCATCCTTCCCTGCCTTCGTTCTTCACCCCGTGCTGCTCTACTCCCTTGTGTGGTCTAGGTCTGCAGGTAGGAGCTGCAGCATCTGGCAGTGAATTTTCCTGTGTTATTCAGACCTTGCCTGGGAAGTGTACGTTGTTAAAGGCACACAGGAGCCATATTTGTTCAGACATGGCTGTGTTCTCCTTAGCTCAGCGCTACCCGTCAACTCGCACTGACGCGTCCCCTGTTTGACTCCTGCAGATAATGGAGACCAGAAAACACCAGTCTTCCTGGAATGACCCCCACCAGACAAGCTCTCCTCAGGCTGCCCTTGTTGTACCCTCCTGCCGTACGTACAGACTCAGACGTGAGGCGACAGAGCACGTGGGAAGACAACATCAAAGCCAGTGCTCGTTACGGACTCTTCCTCAGGTCCTGTCATCTCAGGAGTGGGCTGGATACCCCGGTGGCAAAATTACCACATTTCCACAGAACGGGATTTATGTAGCCTAGGGATTTTGTGAGGCAATCCTGGTAGAAACCATCAAAGGAAGGACAGCTGGTTGCAGAAACGGACAGGAAGTATATGTACCACAGAATAAGGATTCTTCCAGGAAAACAAGGGGGACCTGGTGATTTATGTGTGGTAGAAATTAGCCATCATTAAACCAGATGGGTTAGAAGAATAAGGAGGGGAGCTCAGTCCTTGGGTAGACACCTGGGAGGTGGAGAGTGAGACCAGCAGATACGTTCTCCAGGAGAAATACACAACTGTGCTGGGCTCCTCTTGGGTACAAAGGAAGCAGAAACACGTGCAGGACCTTAGCACCTGGCAATGTCCAGTTGCTCTGCAAACACCAGTGAGCAAAGCACTGTCTTTGTCCCCGTTTCTGATGGGACATAGAGTTGTAAATGAAGAGGCATCATTGGAGTAACTGGAAAATAGACAGCCATGTCTGAAATTTTGCGTGGACATTTTTTGGTTAGAGAGGAAGAGTAACACAGTGAAAATGGGTATAACTAAAGACAAGAGGCAAAAAAACCCCTAATGAATTGGAGCCTCTGGTACAGAGGATATGTTTTCCATTAAAGAGATAATTTCTGACTTAATGTTTCTGAAATATATTCTTGTAGGTGACTAGTAATCATTATTTCTGGAAAAAATAGGTTTCTGCCTCTCATCTATACTGTATTGTCAAATGTTACATGAAATTTGCCTAACCCGACTAAATAAGTAGTACTGCAAGTATGATTTAGAGTGGAAAATTAGGTACTAAACAGGTGTTATAAATGATTTTAATATTTAAAAATGCTCAGTAGAATACGTCCTTGGGATAGCTGGATATGTGTTTATGTACATTTGTTTTGCAGAAAGATGACTTTGCAGCGGCTGGTGAAAGAAGTACAATACAGGGCAGCCCCCTTCCAGAGAAGCTGTGTGGGCACTAGAAAGAGGCGCTGGAGCAACCAGGTCTATCACTTAGTCCTCCCCTGATCATTTCTGTGTGCTCGCATTTCCAAAAAGCTGGGCCTTGTCCAGCAAGTTTGCATCTCCTTGGTTGGTTTTTTTTGTACCTCCACCCCCATCTCACCTCTCTCATGCTGCACTGGCCCAGATAGAAGATCTTCAGCACTGGCTCCACTTTAGCCAAATTCCTGATTATTTTTTTTTTTTTCTACATTGGAAAATGTCAGCGGGAATAATCCCATTAATTTCAGTGGTCCTCTGCCATCAACTGGCATAAGCAATAGTGAGTGAGGGATCTGGAAAAATGTTTTTTATATGCTGTCAGCCAGGTAGAAAGGTGGCAAAAGCAGTGCATTAAAAAAATCTGCATTTATTTGTCAATATCAGAGTGTGCACTGTCAGTAACCTCTGTCTTACATTGTTTTATCATGTCAATATTTCATAGCATCATAATGCTATTATACGGCTGACTAATGGGAATGGCTATTAGCAGTGTTGATGTAGTTTGAAAATAGCAATCCATATTTTATGGACCAGAAAGAGACCAAGCCTTTACCTTAGACCTTAGCAAGCGTAAAAAGGGAGATAATGTAAATGAAATTTACCTTCTCATTTCCATCTTCCCCCAATTAGTTCATAATTCACATATTGTCCATCTGCTTTCATGCTTTGAATGCACTTACACAAATTAAAATATCCTGAGGAGGTCTGTTGAAAACTCATCCTTTTCTAGCTTGAGGTAACACAGAGAGTTCTGCTCTGCCCAGCCTGAGCCCCTTACTAAATCACAGCTGTCCTTTACATTATGGGCCGGGCAGTATTTTGAATGATTTACTAGTTAGTAACTAAGCATATGGACCATTGCTGCAGGGTCTCTTGGTGGGGAAGAACAAGGCACTGTGACTCCTCAAGGTCTCAGCTTCTGACCATGGTATCTGTGACCACGGTCAGGCTTGGTGCAGATGGAAGAGTTTAATTGTGAATGCTGAGAGGGAACACATGCTGATGAATTGTTCTACAATCTGCTTGGCTTGAATTCTTGTCCCAGCACCCACCTGGTCTGAAATCCAGGGCTGGAAGTACAAACTCTTCCCCTTGGTGTTCACTGCAGTGCTGGACCTGCTCCATCCCCTCCGCCCAGTGGGCTGCAGAACTGGAGTTGCACACCCCATCGACAAGTATGCCCTTGGCCGTGATCCTACCAGGAGCTGCAATAGGAACACAAGAAAGAGGTAACACATAGTGTGTTGCATTGGATGTAAAGTCCTCCCACAGTGGATGAAACGGTTATTTCCATGGGCACTAGGTTTAAGGCACTAGCCCTGTTTACCCGCCTGAGTATCCAAATACAGTAAACACTTCATGCCTAGCAGAGAGCCACATAGCTCTGCCTGAAATCCCAGTTCCTCTTACCTAAAATGCTGCTCCCACTTATCTTGGAGGCCAGGAGGAGATAGATGTATTGCTGCTCTGAACCTGCACAGGTTTCTAATACACGCTGTGGAGGGCCCAAGACAAAAACTGTTAGGCTGTAATCGTCAATCTTCTGCACTAACCTGCTCTAGACCTTCATGGAGTTAAGTCTATGACATTAAAGAGAGAAGAGAAATGAAAATTTCAAATGGCCTGTGAATAGCCTGACTCTGAAAAGCTGCCATAATGCAGTTTTACACAGACCGACTAAATATACTGTAATAGTAACCTAATGGTGGAGCTAGAAATTAAATAGATTGTGTGTTAATTAGGTATTGGTTAATGCTATTATTTCACTTCATTATTCCATATTCCACCTCTGAAAATTGGAATCCACCTTTGTGCTGAGAGGCTGAAGTTGTCCCAGGCAGAGCAGACCTGTAGAAGACCCAATACATGTATCATTTACACCCTACTGAAGCTTTCGGTGTGGGGCGTAAGCACATTTACTCAGTGAAAACAGCTGGAATAACACACCTGAACTTTGCTACTTCAACAATTAGCAGCATATTATAAGTACATTATGAACGTGTTTCAAAGAAAAAAAAAATAATCTCCCCATGTTAGAAGATCATTAGTAAAGTATTTAGAGAAGGTGATGGGAAACCTTCATCAAGACATCCCATTAAAATGTTTTACATTTTTTTTACCTTGGCCTTTATTGTCCTCATTACACAGTATGCATTATTTATTAAAAATGTTATCCACATAGTAGTGGGCAGCAAATTGCCCTTTAAGCTAAGTATTAATGAACAAGTGTAAAAACTTCCTGAGAAGGGGAGGATTTGGAAACACAGTGATATATATAGTCTGATATATTTGACTCAGCATTATAGGTGCTGAAAAATGAAATCATTTTCTAGTGGGATTTTGCAAGAAAAATCCTTTTTTTTTTTTTTTCCTTTTTTTTTCCCCCCTGATATTTTTATTGTGCCTGTTGTGAACAAGATTTGTTTCTTATTTTCTTCCCCTCCCCCTTTTCCCCCCTTTTTTTTTTGGTAGTCATGTCGTATTTAAAAGCCTGCACTTTCAAAAACAATTGGCATGCCTTCACTTGTCCCTTGGGAGGTTTTATTAGCTCCTGATTCACAGTGAGCCCAAGCCTTTGCTCTCTGGCAATCAATTCTCTTGGGCAGCCACCCAAAAAGAGCAACTAAAACCAGCAATCATTTTCTGAAATTCAGTGTGATGTGCAGTTCGTACCATCAGCTGTGCTAGGGTGGGTTTTAGCATTCCTCTCCATCCGCGGAGGTGCCTACGTGGACGTGCTGCTTCCCCCCATGAACTAACATGGAAGTCTGGCATGAGAAGTCAAGACTCTAGAAGTTCAGTGAGGTGATTTTTCATCCCTATGTTTTTTCATCCTTATGGGATCTTACCTACTTTGAAAAAATGTGAATATAGGTTTGCAGGATAGGAAGACCAGATTATTTTCTTCCTTGACTGTTTTACTATTAGCTCTGCTGAAGTATTTTGTTCCATGCAATTCATGTAATGGGAGTCTGTATTCTTTCTAAACTTTATAGAATACCTCCTTTGCATACTTCAAACTTTTAGTACCACAGACTGGCCAAGTTAATTTTCAGTCTTTTCTTTGTTGCTCCTGGCTTATCATTTCCCGACTCCTGCCCTGACATAGCTATAAATCCTCCGATGCAAAGTCTGCACGATCAGAGACCAACAGTAGTTTATCCAAGCAAGAAGGGAAGAACCTGCTCTTCTGTAATGAATGTAGGAACCATCAGGTCATAGGAGGCTCCAGGCAGTAGAAGCCTAATTTTGTAGGTAAAAATGACCCGTAAGAGCTGCCCTGGCTCTAAATGCATTAATCTCTAGAGTCGGTCAAAATGAAAGAACAGGCCAAACAAAACGCCTCCTACTTGTTCATGTTCTTTACAGGCTGGCACACGTATTTTAAAACATTTTAAGGTGTTTCTGCTCTAATTACGTGCAATGGTCTCTTCCTCTCACCCCCTTTTTAAAAAAAATTGTTAAGATCCTTCTTTCAGGCATGCCTTTTGGCAACTGGCTTTGTCAGCTACCTACTGTGCAGCGTTTCTGTTTTATCTCTTCCAAACTAGCGTTGCTCTATTAGCGCAACTCTATTGCTTTTCATCCCTCTCAACTAGCTGGGTCGGAGTGCTGCAGGAAAAGTGTCTTGGTCATAGGCTGAGGTTTAAAAGCATGTGATTTAATCTAGGAAATTTGAATGGAAATATTTTAGGGCAATGTTTTCACTTTTCTGGTAGTTAAAAGGAAATGGGAAATGTTAGCTTGGAGAACAGAGTGCAAGTTGAGCATTTGTACAACATAGACAAATTATTACCATCCCAGTTCAGTGAAACAGAAATTATAAGGGTTTTTTAAAAAAGGAAATTGTAAATATGAATTTGTAATCCAATATTTATTGGCCTTGGTGTCTTCAAAATATATAGTTTCCAAATCTGAATTTAAATATTTATGCAGTAGCACATATTCCTGTTATAGCTAATATAAGTAATATATTTATCTTTCAAGGCAGCAATATTTTTTCACTCAACCTTGACTTTTAAGTTTAAATATGTGGATAGGAAGTGGTGCTATCTAGAAGTTGTTGTCACTTATTTCTATGTACAAATCAAGATAATTCAGACTGCTCTTTTAAGAGGTAGCACTTTTTATTTCTCTGCTCCAGCTGATCAAGCAGATTATGATGGTTTATTGTCAGTTTTCATTTTTCTTCCTTGAGTTAGACACATTTCTGTACATACCTTCCAAAATGAGGAGGTGAATTTCCAAGGCCAGTGGAACTGCTGGGAAAAAGTTTAATGATAAATTGTGCTTTTCCCTGTAAAAATCCAGGATAAGATTTTCATACACAAGAAGTCTGTTTTGCATCATTCTCACACTTTAAAGGGCATATGATGGGTATATATTTAGAAGAGCATGAGAGGGATTTAGGGTAACTGAGACTCTTGTCCATATCTCTGAGGAGGTGGAAACATCTGTTTCTGTAGGACATTTTTGATAGATCTGTGACATAGTCTTGTCTGGAATTAAACCCAGTGCAGTTATAGCCATTTACTCCTGCCAAGGAAGTGATCCTGAGACCCTTCCAGTTCTTCCTCATTGTATTCCCAATCCTCAGTTTTGCTTTGGACCTGAATTTTCTTTTTATCAGACATATTATCTAGATACAATAAGTTTTACTTCATTGCCCTAGTGCTTGAGGGATAACTTTTCCCCTAGAGAAATCTTTCCTCCATTAGTTTTTCTTACTTTTAGTTGTCTTTCACCCAGCTGTATAGCTAAAGCAGGTGGCAGCGGAGTATTTTTTCCTCTCTGGAACAGGCTACTTTTGTCTGCACTGGTCAATGAGCCCCTGCCAGGGGCCATGCGCTTGCTGCCTGGAGAGGGGACGGGCCTGTGCTACAGCAGACAACTTGCTGGGTGTACGGGGAGGAAACACACTAAATGACACCCTTGCCCTGGGAAGCAGCTTTGTCCTCTTTTGGGAGGTGGCAATGTTAGTTTTCTTCTGTCCTGCTGAGGAGGTTTGAGCCAGCTCTGGGAAACATCATAGTCAACTCTTAAAGAGGTGTGTTCTGAAATTGACCCTTGGCCTTATCATCGCTATAGCAGAATACGTATAAAGTCTCATTTTCAGAGGTGCTAGTTTATGTAGAGGGAGTTCCCACTGGTTTTCACTGAATTTTTGAGTATGCAACCCACCAATTAGTCCAAAAAAATTTCATGGGTTAGAGACTCTGCGGCCATGACTGGATGTCTGAACAGATTTCTCTTACAATGCTGCACCTCCTATCTTGAGCTCTTCATCCAGAAGGATAGCAGTGGAAGAGTCCTCCCTTCCCCCTTCCCAAAAGGAAAGTCTCTCATACACCAGCATTGCAACAGGAGTATTATTCTGTCAATACAATGGCCCTTGGGATGTCAATGGAAAAAGTTAAAAACCTGAAGTCAAGAGAAAAGCCTAATACAGTTGCCCTGACTTTGCATACACTTTGAATGAGCCATCACTGTGTCAATCAAGTGTCTAAGACTGAGCAATCTCACAATGTCAATGCAAGCTCTGTGCTAAAATCAATGGCAGAGTTCCTATTAATATTTGGAATTTCTATTTTCTTAGACTCTTAAAGCTATTTTCATATCTTTTGAATATTCAGTAATGCATGTGAGAAATATTGCTGTTCTTCAGCAGCCTTCTTGTTTTCCACATTAGAAGTTGTGTGACACTAAGGGCTTTTTAATGAACCCACTTGCTGTCTCCTTTTTGTACAAGGATGCCTCGAACAGATCTCTGATGAGCTCTGTGCAGATATACTAGAAGAACAAAATGTTTCCTATATGGTGAAACTCCCTGTGGTTTCTAAACCTGTCAGCACTGTGCCTTGCTTGTTCAGGCCTAGCGGAGGTGTCCAAGCAACCTTAGAGAAGATTTAATTTGCAAAGGCTTGAGAGTTGGTACAGGCAGACTTTTTTCTGCTCCTGTACAGACAGCAGCCCTGACCTAAATGCCTGCAAGAACTTACTGCATAAACCCAACCACCTGGAATTATCTGATTTCTCCCATAATTTTGTAAACTATAGGGGGACTTATCAATGGCTTTAAAATCATTATCCAATGCCCCATTAAATCTCCCTGCAGCTGAGTTATAAGATGGGAAATCAGAGATGGTAAGCAGAGAATATCGTTCCTCGGCATGGTATAGCCGCCTACCGTACCAAGAGAGCAGAAGGCGAATCAACACCAGGTTTCTGGAGATAATGCTGGCACATCAGCATTAGGCAATAATGGAGAATGTATTCCTCATCCTTCTTCTCCTCCAGACAGCTAGAGGTGATATATCTTTTGGCATTGTCAGCCTAATCTGGGTCAGTCCTATTGTCAGGCTCCTCAAATAGTACCTGTCCACAGTTGAAATTTATGTTGGAAAAGCATTAATGCAAGCTTTTAATAAGATGAAGAATTTAACAGTATGCTGTTATCTGGAGATGATATATTTTATATACAGGAGACATATTTAATTAGCTTTGCAATAGCCAAAGTGCCTCATGCAGAGGCAGGCGTAGCTGTACCTCCACTCCTTCCCTCCTGTAATTAGAGACAGCAAATGCAAAGCACATATTAACTTTTCTGGTGGCTGAGCTGCCTTGCGTAGACCTCCATGTATACTGCCGCTCAAATATAAATTAGCCCTTGTAAAGCACGCTTGGTGGATAAATAAAAAGGAGGAAAAGGACTACTTGAAGTGTTGCTGTTCCGTACCCGTACCCATAGCAAGGGAGAAGGCCAAGAGCCGCGGCTGGGAGCAGCACGACCTACGAACGGCTCAGGTTCTGCAGGGAGGAAGATGACCCAAAGCAGTGAGTGTGATGCTCCAGGTTCAAGGGCTTCCCTGCACTCAGGACTACCTCTACAACCATATCTTTCTCAGACGTCACTTGATGTTGTGGGCCCAGTGGGAATGCTGGGAGTTGGGTTGGCCCCATCCTTGGGGAGCCCTTCATTTCCTCCTGCTCAGTCTGTTTCAGAGTAATGGTGTTCAGGCATCTGCCAGAAGTGAGCACGTCACCTCCTTCCTGCCTGGGAGATGCTCTAGAGTCAACAGTGTGGGTGAAGTCAATGACACTGTTGACTGGAGCTACCGTTGATGATTCTGTGCATGTCATTATGAACAACACTTCAGCTGATCCCATTTATCTCTCAGCTCTCATCTCTTCCTCTCCGTGCTTGCCAGAGCCTGTCAGGAAAACACACATTTCACTGCCATGTGCCCCCAGAGGCCCCATGCAGAGTAGTGGCCAAGGATGTCCTTGAAACCCTGTGAGCATTTCTGCTCTTCAAGTACAGCACGTGCAAAGGCTTTGCTCTGGATTGTGGCCCACCCATGCACCAAAATGCAAGTCCTCAGGAGTAAGACGGTTGCAGGGGTGGGTGTGATGCTACACCTGGTTTCTCCTCCTGTATCTTTTCCTGGCCTGGAGATGGTAGATACTCTTCACTAACAAGATGATATTTGTTGGAGCCACATTCAACCCACTCACGCCACGTGGATGGTCCAGGCATTGGGGTGCTCTGTACCACTGTGGATGGGGTCACGTCTGGCAGCTGATGGCTGAGTGTTGGACTGGGACTCCATAGCAATGTGACAGCTAAGGTAAGCGCAGCTCTGCCCTGAGCTCTGTCTTTGGGACAGCTTCCCGACGTACTCTGGGGGGGAGAATTTACTTCAGTTTTAATGCCAAACCAGTTTTTAAGGATTGGTGATAAACAGCAAGTCTGTTTCAGAAGAATCACATTTATTAATGCATAGCAATGAAATAGCTGTGAAGAGAAAAATCAGGAAAAATGCTTTAGTTCTCTTATAATGATAATGCACCTGAGGTTAAATAGATAAACATGTTTTATAAATAGTCTTCTAGGCTATTAAGACTTTTCTCTTGGCTGAAAAGATACAAGAAATCACCATAAACTTACTAAATTTAAATGGCTTCTCTTTGAAAAAACTAGTTCACTATTAATAAGTTGTTGAATAACAGGCATTTAAAGGAAGACATAACTATGATATTAAATAGATAAATGTAAAATACTCTGTGTGCATTTAAATGTGAAGATCACATTAGGAGTAGAAAATTACAAAAATTTAAATACTGTAGGAGGTTGTTATGTAGGTAGTCTATAAAAAACAGGCAATTTGGAATTCCTCTAAAGAACATAAACCCTAGATAGAGCTGCTAGTTCCTTTGATAAAGACAGGTCTCAAGCTGAAGGTTTGATGTTTAAAACCCCCAAAAGGTGTCTGAGCTATCTTTTTCTAAGGGATTATATAAGATAAAAGCTTGCACTGTAAGTCCCTATTTTAAGAAACAGAGTTGCTAGGAAGTTGCTAATACGAAAGACTAATTGTGCATGCAACAAAAGTATCGTTCCATTCACAAAATAAAGTGCTAACATTTTAACAAGGGCTGAAAATTGTCTGCTCAGGGGCTGTTGCCTCCTACCCCCGGCACCGTGGCTGCTCCTAGTCCAGTTTCAGCACCAGGATGTCCCACGGCATCATGGAAGTGCTGTTGTTGCTTACAGCAATGTTGAGGGACTAAGAGGCTGACATATTTAGGTTTTGTACAGTTCAGCCTTCCCAAACCGTTCACATCTCAATTACCTACTTATTTTATTCAGTTCATCATGTTTTATTCCCTTTCCAACCTCCAGCACCTCCTCCAGAAGTTCCCATTTGCCTGCATCAATTAGCTTGTCTGCCCTGGGATATTTTCTCTTTCAGATGTCAGGATCCAGGTGTCCAAGATACAATACAATGCTCAACACTCCCTTCGCTGTCAGTGAAATGAAGTTTGCACCCCTTGTTTAAGATGTTTCGTATCTGAAAAGGGCTGCATCCCCTTCTGGTTGTGCCTGCCTCTTTCTGTGGGTTAGGAGTGCAGACCTGGACTGCTAATTTAAGCGTTGCAATTAGTTGAATTTCTACAGTTTGGTAAATTTAATCCAGGCTGCAGGGGCTGGATCCAAAGCTGGTGTGAAATGTCATTCTTCCATTGGATTTGCTGCTTTACGTGAACTAGATCCAGGATGAGAGATGTATTTTAATGCGGGATGAAGGAAAAAAGAGCTGAGCACGACTGGGACAGTGGGGACCCTACACCCAGCACCACCTCATGGCCTCGTGGCACAGGGCAGACCCCTCTGCTTTCCTCTCCTCTTCCTGGGCTGATGGACGCGTCTGGTTCAGACCACGCTGTCATGCCTCCCCACCCACGGCATTTTAAAGGCTCATTTTAATCATCGAGGTCTCGTATTCCTGGCAATGCAGCAAGTTATCTCTGTGGAGAACTTGTATCAGAAGGAGGAACCCGATCCTCAGCTGATGCAAATTGGCGTGGCTTCATTAAATGTGGCTACCTCGGTGCTATCAGTGTAGCTGGGTTGATTTACAGCAGCTGAAAATCAGGCCCCAGAGCTTCCTTTTATTAAAATATTCTTGATCTGTAAAATAAAGTTGCGAATAAGATGATGGTGACAGAAGGGGATAGCCTGCTTTGTAGTACCTTGTTCACTAACATTACAAATGATATGGAAATTCAGTTGATATTTTGCCTTTAAAATATTAGTTAAATCATTCTGTCAACACATATTTTTTAATACATATCCTCCCTGTCAGATTTTACACTTAATCTTGGAGTCTGTAGACAGCTCAAGAGCATCACTTTCTGCAGCGACTCCTGCATCAAGGTCTCCTTTTCTGTTATATTCAGCTTGCATCTGTTTAAACACAAGATACGAGATAAATGATAGTGGAAAGCTTAAACATACATCATCAGGGCTCTGATGTGAGGCTCTGGAAATGGCAGGCCAGATGGTGTAACGCAAAACTCAGACATCACAGTTTGTCATGCCGTGCTCCAGTCCACCGTACTAAAAATGGACTTCCCTGCGCACTTAGTCAATCATCTCTCCGGTGACCAGAAAGCAGGGGTCAAAACAAGAGGTGTCACGAAACAAAGGTTGCGGTCCTGCTCGGCAGCTGTTCAGCCCTCCAAATCTGGACATCGTCCTTGCTAGCTACAGAGATGAAATTAATAGTGGAAGGATATTATTCCAGATGATATTACTGGGTCTGAGCAATCACTGTCACTTTTCTTTTTTTTTTTTTTTTTAAAAAATTATTTATTAACAGAAAAGAAAATGTCCTTACTAATTTTGTAGAACAGAGTCAAGAATATAAGGACCCATCTGGAATAGCATAGTATTAGAGAACTGTTTCTTTGGAGGACGCTGGAGAGATCAATACATAAATAAGTTCCTGTGATGTTAGCTGTAGGGGAACTACGTAAATGCCATCCAGAGAAAAAAATGAGCAACTACCTTGCTATCTTTATCGGAGAAGAATTAATCAGAGAGAAAAGTGGCAGAACCAAGAGACATTCATTTGAATGAAAGTCTTTGGTGTTAATTTTGATTTATGATATACAACTGCATTTGAAATGTGGCCACACTTTACATTTTTTACATTCTGACTTCAAGACTATATTTAGAAACTAGTCTTGCTGCTGAACAGGGCTCAAGATGATTGTATATAAGAAACTGGTAGGAGTAATTGTATTTCATGTTCATTAATAATCAAAATACTTGTATTTGGAGGCTAATTCATCACCATGTTACTTCAGTTTTCTGTGTGTGTGCAATTTCGGTGGAACCCGACACTTCAATTCTTTTGAAATAATTTGAAAACAAGCAGCAATAAGGTTCCTTTGCTCCAGTTGTGTGGCAGTGTAAATCCTAGAATAACGCAGTAGTGAACTGAGCTTTCTGGTGCTAAAGGCAAGCAAGGAGAGGAAAGCCACTGAAGCTTGCACCCGCAGATCAAACGCCTCTCAAACCCACTGAATTTGTAATGTTACTCCAGGTTATCAGAAGAATGTTTGTTATATTATGCAGGGCAGGTTTGTTTGCTAAACTGTGCCAGCTGGGGAAAAAGATTGTATGTGGAATATGTTTTGATTTAGCAAGGTAAGCTGCTCCTTGCGCTCTTACACTTGACTGGTACAAGAGAATGTTTCTTAGCTTATAAAATGCTCATCTCTGTGAGATTTTGTTTTATCAAGCAGCAAGTTCGGCATGTGTGTGAGGAGTGGAAAAGATTCAAATAAACCACACTGGCATTTTTTTTACATTTGCTTCCACTTACTATTCTTTCTAGATTTTCAAACTGCTCTGAGAGTAGCCAGGGCTGAGTAAGAGGCCGATGTACCTTAAAGCTTGCTTACCAACATTGATCTATGCACTGTGAAATCCAGTTTAACCTGCAATAGGAGCACAAGAAACTTAAATGCTTTACCCAGACTCCAGCTATGTCCATGAAGAGGTTATACTTGCTCAGCTGGGCACATGAACAACGTAAAGGATGCACTAGCGCAGCAAAATACTGTTCCATTTGAAAAAAGGAGATTGAGAATTGTCCCCTGAATGCAAGTAGGTGGAATTGGGTTTGATTCTTTACTTGACAAGGAATAGGTCATTATTTGCTGCCTAAAAAGAGATTTTTGGAAGTACACGTTGCCTGTATAGTTAACTTGTTGGAACAGGCCAGTAAATGTAGAGTCAGCCTGTTCTGGAAGCGTAGAGCTGAGCTGAATTGTATTTATGGGAGCAAAACACCAAGAGCCCATTGGTATTTTATAGAGCTTTGATTTGATAGGTTATTGATTTTGGCTTTGGGGATATAGCCCCTGTTGAGAAACTATCAAACTCACACTGAATAAAATTGTCAAAAGCCTTAAAACCAGTAGTGAGGGACTGGCTAGCTCTAGCTGTAGTGCTTCAAATGGAGTGGGGAAGATATGCCTTATTGCCTTCAGACCTCTGGAAGCAGTTATGTGTATTAAATACTGGAATAACTTGATATTTTAAAAGCTTATACGCTCATCCAAGTAAAATGGGTTTAGAAGACTGCTGGGAGTTTCATTATTTTATGACTAAATCGATACCCAGATTTATGCCTTTTGGATGTAGAAACTTGAATTTAATTGAGAAAATGGATCTAATGAGGATAGACATTTTTTATGCAGGTGCCCTTGTTTAAAAACACACATGCACACAATTCGGTACCACATAAAAAAAAAGAGCAGCTTAGTTTTAAGGGTCAAATATACCCACCAAAAAGAGTGACACACCCGAATACTGGGGCACAGGCGATGGTAAAGAAATGGTAGTGCTTCTGAACACCGAGAACCCAAAGGATATATTTTTTTTTGCTCCTGAATACAAAATTAACTAGTTAACACAGAAAAGCATGTTATTTTCCAACCTACCAGCAAAATTAATGGCCAGATGGCAATAACCTGGCCATCAAAATCAGCACTACTACTAGTTCAAGTGCAGCATCAGTAGTTCCGATATTCTCTGGCAAATGTGTGATATTTATGGTACACTTTTCCTAATACAAGCTATTATCTATAGTGATGAAAATCAGAGGGAAACTGTATTAAATATATTTAGCTAAATTCTGCTCCCTGTATGGAATCAATTTAAAAGAAAAAGCCCCAGACAAGTACGTTTGCGTATGCTTAATTTTATTCCCGTCTTCAAGACCAACTTTAGACCACATGCTTTGCCAAATTGAAATCAAAATGCAGAGTAACCCCATTGACTTCAGTGAAATAACTTGTGATTCAGTCCCACATATTTGTCTCAATATGTGTTTCATTGGCTATAATAGGCAGAAACTATTTATGACACAAATTTCCTGGACTTTTACAGGCACAATTAGCACTCTGAAGGGCAGAAGAAAACTAGTAGGAAAAGCTAACAAGTATAGAAACGTAGATGGAGAAGTCATTAACATTTCATTTCTTCTATAGATATACTCTCTCTTTCTCACACACACACACAAATGACTCTCCACTGGGAATGTACACATCTTGAAAATTTAAATTACACACTGAGAATAGGTTTGTGTTGCAATGTACTGAAAGAAATTTTCAAGTTTATAGTTGGCAAGAAATTAGCATTTACTATATAGAGAGACAACGTGATGGAGTATATTTTGCTCTTTATGCTAAACTTCCATTGATTGCCATGGGAATATTCTATGTGTGGAAAGGCGGTAGGAGCTGTGCCTTTAACAGTAAACAACAGTGATAGTCAGTGATGTTTCTGTCTGCACTGAAATAAAGTGCTAATAAAAAAAATCTGCGTTCTTATTGTTTAAAAGCCACAGTCGATAGATTTTCATTTTCCCTGCTGACTTGAAGAGTAAACTTCTGTAAACAAAATCTGATGTGCCTATCTTATTAAATGTAATTTAAATGAGCACTCTGAAAAAAACAAAGATGCCTTCAGTGAAAAGATGCAAGGGATGGGACTTGGAAAACCTCAGGCGGCACTGCTTTTCCCATCTGATTTTGGGGATGGTCCTTGAGTTTTCTGTTCCTTGCAGAAACATCACGGAGCCACATTCAGAGGCGAGGTGCTTGGGACAGCGTGAGGACAAGTGGTGACGGGGCTCGGCATCGTGCCCAGCGGAGCTGCGGTGGCTGGGGGTCCCGTGCTTCGGTGAGCTGTACCCAAACCAGGTGTGAGCCATAGAAACACCCCACAGCAGCCCAGGAGCCTAATCAGGAGCTGCACGATTCCCCGTGCCTCCTCCTTCCCCCCCAACTCCCCTGCAGACCAATCAATGTCTATACTCCTCCGCCAGCCGGGAATTTTAATGACCATTAATGGGATTTATGCGTAGGCTTCAAGGGTAAAGCAGACCCTGCCGTGGCACACGGTGTGTACTCTACCCACCCAGCCAACAGGACCAGACATCGAATCGTTTTTATTTGGCAGCCAAATTCGTGCCTGAAGTTAGTGGAAGATTTGAGCGCAGGTACCAGCCTGCGCCGAGCACGGGCTGCGGCAGATACAGACGGGGGAGCAGCCGGCGTGCCTCTGCTGCGCTGGGGTCGCGCCGGGAAACGCTCCGTGGTCCAGGCTGGCCTGAGCACCCGCAAATGTGCAGCTGCAGATACTTCTGCAAATAGCTCCCAATAAAAATAAATCTCCAGAATGAATAACTGCAGGCTGTGCGCTTTGTATCTATTACTGCTCACTGTGCTGATAGAAATTCCCCAGCAAGTCTTATTTTATTCAGGCGAGCAGATTTCTCTTGGAGTTAATGGCATGACTGTCATGTACAGTGAGCTGGATTTGTGCATCGTTTTGCCCCAAGTAATTTTATAGGCAAGTGAATCCCGTGACGAGCCGATCGGATGTCCTGCACAACGCAAGCTGTGTAACTGTCCCGTGACTCCTGCGTGAAGCCTGACTGTTGCTAACTACTTCTGCAAGGGTGGTGTGCTCGGGAGGAATTAGCTGCTTTTTAAAACAGATTACTTCCCATCCCATTCCAGTATTTTTACTGCCTGATTTTCACACTTATTTTCCGTGTCTCACTGATACTAATATTTCTTAAGTGTGGTTTTTTTTTTTTTTTTTTTTTTTCCTAATAAACAACATACGATTGAAAAAAAACAACCCTGGAAGAAAATCTGTAAGGATAGTGCCAAGGAACTGTGGAGTACTGGAAGTATGAACATTTTTCTGCATCGATGAGGGTTCAAAATGGATCTCATTTTCCTGAAATGTTTGCATGAAGGAGGGACATGAGGGAATGAAATCACTGTAATGGCTATTAAAATCTTTCAGGTTGGTTGTGCCCGAAAGATGTGCTGCAAGGACTGGTTCAGCATCTCCGTGTCAGGGACAATTCTGGGGCAAGAGCAGCATCGCCTGGCGAGGGCTTATGAGCGATGGCAAATCGCTGCGCAGGGGATATAGGACCAGCCCAAAGCCTAAACTTCTGCCACAACATCACCTTAATGAACCCACTCACAGCCTCTCTTACAGTGGTTATAGGATGCAAAACATGTTGGAAGATAAAGGCTACGCTTTTGTCTGTTAGTAGCAGTTTGTAACGGGATATTCAGAATGACTCTGGTGTCTCATCCTCTCTCCCCCACAAGGAACACCCAACCAAGGGTTATTCATTTGGCCTCTCCTCAGAGGAGAAAAAGACTTTCAGCTTTGTGATTAAATCTATCTATCTAAACTGCCTAAGAAAGAGTCTGCACTTTCGTGCTAGAGAAATTTGTGTTAGGTTTCTGCCAAGCATTTTTTTTTTTTTTTTTCAGGCATGTTTTTTTGCTTTATTCCGTACATGAATAGAGTCCAGGTAAAATATTTTTAATTCATTTCAGGCTGGATTAGTTATTGGAAAAAAAGAGATTTTTTTTTTCCCTTGTTGTTACTTGATTTAATTAGTGCTCTGTTTTTAAAGTGGCAAGCCAAGCTTTGCCAAGTCTGGCTCTCTGACTCATGCTAACAGGGTTTTATAGCCCCACCTGCAACTAAAAGAAGGAAAAAAGCCCCAAAGCTTTATTTTTAACTCCACGTCCATTCCATTAAAACACACACAAGTGCCAGTGCCCACTGGGCTGAGTCTGCCCAGCGCCGGGCTGCGGGGGCTGAGCTGGAGCCCACCGAAACCCACAGCACGGAGGGCGTGGGATCTGCAGGAGATGGCTGCCGTGGGCAGGGGTGGAGGTGGGCAAGGGAGCTCACTGCCGTACCTTGTCTGCGATGGGCAGTAAGTGAGCCTGAGAGAGAGAGAGCTTTGAATTTTGTATGATTAATATTCTCCTTTTATAGGAATTTGTGCCTTCGCACCCCTCCGGCAGCTGAGCACCATGGGGTGGACCCGGGGCTGCCTGCAGCGGGTGACCCAAACCCTCACTTATTCACCCAACCTCCATTCAAGGTCTGTGAAAGAGAAAAGACGTAACCACAATTCCCTTAATTTTTTCTTTTTTTCCTTCTTCTCCCTTTCTCAAACCAGAGGCCCGTGGCTGTCGCTGTGCTTTGTGCTCCTGGACCACTCGCAGATGCTGCCGGTGGCTGCGGGTGGGAGCGTGTGGACGTGCACGCGTGTACGCAGCCCGGGGCCCTTCCCACCTCGCTGACCCCCAGGCAGGTCTCCCTCCTTTGGCTCACCAGGAATCTGGGCGGGAACCTTTTATCCCATTGGAAAAATGTTGTATTTACCATTGCTGAGGTTTTTTGCAGGATAGGGCCTTTTGCGGTGAATTTTTGCAGTTTGAAAAGGGTTTGGGTAAAAAAGCTTTTTTTAAATTAGGAAAACTGTCCAGGTTTTGACATTTTAAAATTTTCCTTTTTGCTTTGAAATTTTTTTTACTTTATTCTTTAGCCTAAAAGCAACAAAAATTCTGTAAGGTAAAAAATTGAAGGAAAGATTTTAAAATTATCAAAATGAGTGTTTTGCTTTAATTCTGCCTTTTTTCCAATGGTCAGCTCAGAAAATTTTTTTTTTTTTTTTTTTTTTTTAAATCCCTCCTTTCTTTATCCTGAACAGGGGCAGAAAAAACCACCAAGACATCAAAACCTCTGACCAGCTGGGAGAACCCCACCTTCCCAGGCTCTGCACAGAACATCTCTCCCACAAATGCGCTGGGGTCTCCTGGCTCCCTCCCTCTGTGGGTCCCAAATCCCCATGCTGGAGGATGGGGGACGGGGCAGGATGGTCCCGGAGGTGGCTGATTCCCTCTTCCCACGTCTCTCAGGGCCAGGATAACCTGGCACGGGGCTTGCTTGTCCGCTCTCCCACCACCTTGCCTCATCCCGTTGGCCTGTGAAGGCCCCGATCCTGCTCTTCCCAATGCCGCTGGCAAGCTCCCCGCTGGCTTTGGCAGGAACGGGCCTTTCGCTGTTGATTTTTTCCCTGTCAATCAGTTACTTTGACATCTAAATGTCAAATGACACCACATGGCATTTTTTTTCCCCCTTTTTTTTTTTTTCTTTTTGCTTGTAATTTAATTGCAAGCACAAAATGGTGGGTGCAGCGCGAAGGGTTTCGAGAGAATGTATCATTAGCAAATTCAATTAGCTGGCACTTGCGCTTGCTGGCATGGAGGGCTCTGCCGACAGTGCCAGGGAGGCTGCTGCCGCGCAGAGGGGGCCGCGGCGGAGCAGCAGCTCTCCTAGACTTTCTGGCTCACCTTTTCTTCCTGCCCGTCGGGAGCAGGAGAACCATCCCTCCTGAACAGCCCAGGACAAGAGGCTGTACAGTCAAATTCTCCTTCTGTAGTGACAATAATACAAGGGTTTGTCCTTCTTCCAGGAATTGCCTTACTGTACCAGCAAATCAGCATTTCTTCAATTGTAACATCATTCCTGGAAATAGTGTTACATGACATGCCCTCGCTGCCTGTCTCGGTGTGAATGAGAATATAGCAAAGCTCATGTTTTCCATTGTTGAAATACTAGCATAAATCTTTCACTAATGCACTGCTGTCTTTTATTGTAACAGTCACTGCAGCATACAAAAGTACGTCAAATCTCTCCTTGTTGGTACAGTCAGTTGTTGGCATCGCCCTGACATGTTGTTTCTTTCCTTAAAATGGCTTTGTAAAAGGACTAAAATGAGTTGCTCAGCCTCTGGCAGCACCTTTGCGTGTTTTGACAAATCTGAGACTTCAATGTTGTACGTAAGAAGGTTCAAAACAGTGGGGAAACGGAGTCCCGGTGATAGGTTTTGACAAAAGTCAGCCCCGTGTCAGAAGTGACGGTCCTGGATCTCATTCTCGGGGCAGATTCTGTGCCGGTGCCTGCACAGCGAGAGGCAGGTGGTGTGAGGGGCGAGGGCAGGCGCCCGGGGAGGGAGGGATCTCCCTTCGGTCCCGCGGTGGCCGGGAGCATCCGTCCTGTGCCGGCAGGATGCTCGTGCCTCCCCTGCAAGACCTGTGGGTGCGGAGGACTGGGCCCTCCCCTGGCAGCGTCAGCAGGGACCCTCACTCCAGCATGTGGACGCCAGCTTGCAGGAGCTGAGGATAAGGCACGGCCGTGTTTAAGTCAAAATCAGCTGTCCTTTGCAAAGGGCAGGTTTAGGCTGCCCTGCGAGGGCAGGGCTTGGGACCTGCCTTTGCCTGTGCCTTCTGAGGGGAGGCTAAGGCTGCTCAGAGATATGAAGGTACCTTCGTGCTTTGCGTTTCCCCTCAAACCTGAGTATTTCTGTTGTGTTGGAAGGGGAGTTAGCAGTTGGAGACTTGAGGATGGTTATTTAGAGAAATAATAAAACCACACTGAAGTCAGGAATTAATGACTGGCTGCCTGAACCCCAGAGCATCCCGTATCCCTCTGTCTGTGCCTTCTCCCATCATTTCTCTTGTGTTGTTCTTCCCTTCCTATGTTGTAGGCTCCTCAAACAGGCTTACAGCTTCTTGGATGTCTGTGTGGCTCCTTGAGGCTTTTGAATACCTCCCCCCCCCAAAAGAAGAAATTACTCTTTCATGATGAAAGGCTTCACCGCAGCTTCCAGCCACACCCGGAGCTGGGACACCCAGTGCTTCACCCTGGGCCACCAGGACCAGCCATCAGGGAATGACCCCATATAAAGTAAACAAAATACGGAGCAGAGAAGTTAATTGGGGTAAAGTATATTCATCTGCAAAGCCCTTATCATCACCACTCTTCCTCTGACCAGAGCTTGGCTGGTGTCTTGCTGTGTCTCTCGCTCCGTGTGCGGTGCAGGATGCTCCCGATCACGCATCCCAGCCAGGAAACTGGCTTTTCTCTATTGCTTAAAAATTGCTGCGCCTGAAACTGCCTCTTCTCTCTCTGCAACAGGTGAATGCAGCTCCTCTCGGCTCCTTTCAAAGCAGCAAAGGGCACAGCCGAAGTCAGCTCTCCCCTTGGTTCACTTTCTCTCCAAGCTTTGTTCCTTCTGTGCAAGAAGGATCTTCTTACCTGTAAGACCCTCCTCCTGCATCCCAGATTGGGAAAAGCCACTTCTGCTGAAGCCAAAGAGTCTTGTTAGGTGTGGAGAAGAGCTTGTCTCCTAGGTCCCTGCAGGACAGTGTGGCTGGGGATGCCAAACCGCCGCAGAAGCTCAGGTCCTTTTCAGAAAGAGGATAGCTCCTGTCCTGTGTTCTCCTATTTCTCTGCTTCTTGGTTTCCAGACTCCGTGACTGAGAGGTGGATGTCCCTTCAGTATGTAAAGGACATACTACCACTTTTTCAGGATGGGGAATCTTGGGCAGGACTTGCGTGTGTCAGCAGGGTTGCAAATGGGTTCTGTGGCAGGACTGGAATTAAATTGTGCCTCAGAGAAAAGTTTTCTCCCCGAGGGCATCAGATAGCTTAATCCCTGTGCAGACATCTCAAAACTATTGCAGTTCCTTGGGAGCACAAGCTCTGTCCCAGCCCTTCTCCGAGGGCGCTGGCAGAAGGGACGTCCCTGCTTCCCAGGGCTGCTGCGGGGTAACGTTCTGATGCCCCCTGCAAAAGACTGCAAAGCATTTGGCTTGGGTGCAAACAAGCAGAAAGTGTTTGGCAAAGCTCCCTGGCATTTTTAATTTTTTTTCCCTACTCTGCACAAGATGTTTTACAGCCTTTGTGAGCCCGTATAGATGCTGGTTTCTGGCATGTGAAGTGCTAGAGACTGGAGGCTGTTGCCGAAGCCTCGGGAGTCCAGCTGGCCTTTAAACCCGGCTTTATAGGAAGGAAATTCTCCGGTCCTGCTGGAAGGAGGTATGATCTTGTGACACTTAGTGGAAATAGAGCAGGTTTAGTTTGGTCAAAAAGGGAGTATTTCCAAGGAAACGAGCTTTTTAGGACTGTTCCAAAGCCAAGGCAATCCCAAAAGTTTTCAGTCCAATTGTCTTGCTTTCCCAGGCTAATTTTATGAGAAGGCCTTAAGATGTGAATGAGGAGTGATCTTGTTCAGCCTGAAAAATAAAATTAACACCAGTATGAAAAGGACTGAAGCCCAGAGAACTGCAAGTGTCTTATTTTTTTTAACTGAAGGATGCAAAGGCTCAGCTCAGGAAGTAACTGAGGTCTGTTTGGAATAATGTATTTCATACTTGCCTATGAGAAGAAAGTAAAGTAAGATCCCTCTGGATGGAGACAAGCCCTGTTTTGGTGCAATAAAGAATAGGGATGTTCTTTCTCTTTCTTCTGTTGTAGGAGTTTCTACTCTGTCCTGGGTCCTTTCCCCTAAAATCTGCCATTTCTCTTTCTTTCAGGTAAGTAACTTCATCCCTCATGGGTCAGCCTGTCCTTCATTTTCTTTCTGTTTCAGTGCTTCGTACCGTTACAGTTCTCCATCAAAGTTCAACGAAAACCTGTATCCCGCTAGCCAGGAACAAGCCTGCACTGTACCACCTCCCTCCTCAAAATTCACGGTCAACTTTCTCTTTCATGCCAGCAACGTTGGAGTTCAGCCTGAGCCTCTGTACTTTTATTTTGTGCCTTACATGCGTTTTGATCCCCTCGGTTTCGCTTTCCCGCTCCAGCCCTGCTCCGCAGCTCACCCTCTCGCTGTAGACATCCCTGGTACGTCAGCTCCGGGGTTTCAGAGGGGTTGTTAGAGCGGGGATGGGTAACCTGGGTCGTGGTGGATGGCTGCCGCGGCTGCCAGCAGCGGTTGCTGTAGGTAAACCAGAGCACTGATCTTTATACCGCTGAAGTTCCCTTGAGTTCCCCTGAGTGAATCTCCATGGATTTGCTTTTCCAGGTGTGACTGGTTAGAGTACAGTCCTCCCTATAAGTTAGATATTCTGCGATAAAATAGACCAGCAACTTCATTGCTATATATAAAGTTTTCCTTCAAACCTTTTTCGAACTAAATCCTGTCTCCTCCCTGGGAAGCGTCTGCTTCCCATTGCCAAATTCTTCTGCGTTCCTGTCCCTTTGGTTGTGTTTTCTCTGAATCCTTTAAAAAAATGTGCATTTTGGCTGCACGGTCATGCCAAGGAGTGTGAGAGTTTGCACATTTTGAGTAGGGATTGGCCCGTCTTGAATTGGTGCATCCAGAGAACCTGTCACAAGTTCCTTGAAGCACTTCTGCCTTCTGTTGTGCTGGCACCGAGCTGACGGGCGCTCATTTTGCATGTCTCGGCTCCGCGCTTGGCTGGTGAGGATATTTGCAAGGCTGGATATTTCTGGTTCTACTCCACAGAAGCCTTAAATGGAGTATTTGCTGTGCCCTGCCTCACAAAAAGGAGCCTAGTAATAAAACTTTGAAGGCTCCTGTTCAAAACCCTTATGTCAGACCTGCTTGGGTGGTGGTATGTCTCTCTCCCTGTTTGCTGAAGGAGTTTCTGAATTTTTTGGCTGTCACCACACTCCCTCAGCTCCCCTGCAGCTCTCCTTGCTTTGCCTTACCAATGGGTTTCATAGGGCTTATTAATGCCATTTCTCCCTATACCGTTCAAGGCATTTTCCACGCGTAGATTCAAAGATTTGAAGTGGCTTGCGAGGCAGTTCAGAGTATTTGCTGTTGTGCAGAACTGCACTGGTGCTGTTCCCTACGCCTTGAACCAGCCCGCAGGGCTGACAGCAGAAGGTGCTTAGGGTCTGAAATCCTAGAGCAGGCCCTTTTCCATGAAAAGATGTCTATGGATCCTTAAAAGCCACATTTTTGCTCAGCCCCTTAGGACTTTTCCATCAGCAGAAGGAGTAGAAGGAGCCTGTGCTGACCGATTAGCAAACACCGGCAGCTGTAGATCACTATCGCGCAGCGTGAGCCATGTCCCTTGAGGTTACCAAACTAGAAGTGACAGCATACGGATGCAGGTCTATCACCTGTCTCATCTGTCAGTGGTGACTTAATTATCTGTCACCTGGAATCCTCTTACGGCCCAACCAGAAGTAAGAGGAATCAATGACTGATTTAAAACCTCCTTTCTTCAAGTAGATGCCGATCTTGTGTTGCCAGATGATTTTAATGGTGCCTTCTGACCTTAAGAGGGATGATTCTAAGTTAAATATCAGGCATTTGGATCTTGGCAAAGTTCAGATTTCCAAAATGAAGAAATACAAATAGCTAGAAAGGCGATGCTGTGCCTTCTCTGGATGGCTGAACAAGTGCCATTAGCACTTGAGCGTATTCCCAACTAGATATAAAAGGAATCGGGAGTGTTAAGGAAAAACAGAGTCAAGTGAATGCCTATTACAGCTGTCGCAATAGGAAAGTTGCAACATTTGCTTGTAGGAAAAGATGCAGAAGCACACAGAGTACCTGTTAGTGCGAGCGAAGCCAGACTTGGGCAGGATTTCAAGTGTTACAGACACAATCCTGAAGGCTATATGCAGAGCAGCATGACTTTTCCATGATGCTGGTTAAGAAGACGTGTATACTTTTGTCATCTTTTTTTTTTTTTTTTTTTTTCCTCTTTTAAGGCCGCTTAAGATTTTTTGGGCCTTTATAGACTAGATGCAGTTTAGGATTGTGCTGGGGAACTGAACAGCGACCTTAGCAGTTTTATAAACACGGCTTGTCCCTTGGCCCCCCTCTCTGCAGATCAGATTTCTAGCTGAGAAATAAAGTCCTCAGAGGAAAAAAATCCACCCTTGGTCCCTTTGTCCCGCTTTCCTGTTTGCAGACTGTACAGTCTTATACTTCTCCCTCTTTTGTGTTTAAAATTAGGAGTGCTCTGGGTCAGGCATAGTCTCCTCCCATGCCTATAAAACACTGCTCGTGACAGAGATGTTACAGGCAAAGATAGGAGGTTTTATTCCACCAGAGATTCTGGAGTTTGGGGAAAAATACCGGTTCAGATAGAGATTAGAAAATAAAAAAACTCATGTAGACGCATCGTCAAAGAAAATTCATTCTGTGAAAAAAGGAAGGTTTCTGTTCTAGTTGTTATTTCCTATTTTAATGAAATGGAACAGATGGTTGACCCGGATATCAAGGACTTCCCAGGCTCCCAGGAAAGCGCCTGGGTCGCTCATTCTGTGGGCTGCCAAAGCCCCGTGGAGCCCTCCAGGGAAACGAGCAGCTCCCAACGCTACCTCATCCGTGATGCTGTGAGGTCTCTTGGCTTCTAAAGGTTTTAAAAAATAATGCTGGTTCTGGCTTTATCTTAAGAAGGTTTCTATCACAATTAATCTTTGCCCACTTTCCATCATTTCTTGCTTCTTGGATCATAGAGGCATTGCTGTAAATATCCATGAGTATAACTACGGATTACACTCAAGGGCACAAATTGGTATTTTACCATACCATACCCTATTGTGTGATATAACTTAATATAATATTTCATGTCTGCAATGAGAAGACACATTTTCCTGGCCTGATTAGTCAAAGTGAAGCATCAAAGGTTAATTTCTTTCTGTCTGAAATTTGCACGAAGTAAGTTAGATCTGACTTTACTGTGCCATGATAAACTTTGTGTAGTATATCTTGTATAAAGGTAAAATACATTTTCCATGACTTAAACCTTTGTGGATCGGTGCTATGCTAAGGGCAATTAGATTTAACATCCCTGGAAGCTGCAAAGGCATTTTAAAGGACTCGCTCTTTTGTTCCAACTCTAGCGCTCGGAAATACCGAGACATTTTTGGAATGGGTTTTGATGGACTTATATGAAATTTATATGACTAAGAATTGGATTTGTTCCTCTGGAATATTATGGATTATTTTTACGTTGGAATTACATAAGTGTGCAGAGCTGCATGCAGTTGGCTTAATGTAGCTAAAAATATATCTTCTGATTTCCATTTGGAAAGGTAGCTGGATATTTCCAGCTTCCCCTCTCAGTGATGACTTTGTGGTGTGTATGGGTTATAGATTATAGGAAAATCTGAAATGCATGGTAAAATCAAGGGCTTTAAAATGGATTAATATTTGATTATATCTTTGAGAAGAGTAATACTGATACATGTCCTTCACCACTCCTGATTTTGAAGTGTGTTAAAGTCCCTTGCGAATGGCACTTATTTCAGAGAGACCATCTGGATGTGAGCGAGGACAGGAGTGGGCAGCGTGTGAGGAAGCAGAAGGCTCCAGAGCCAGGGCAAAGGCCTGCAGATGCTTGTCCTGCTTTCACACCGGGGCTCCTCTGCCTCTGCTGCGGTAGAAATCACAAAGATTACTTTGGCAGGAGACAACTGTTCCGGAGATCAGAAGCTAGTTACAACTGCTATCAGCCACATCATCCAAAGCTACCCCATCTCTTTCTGCCTCTTAATCCTTTACCTGTCTCTCTACATACAGTGGACTTTTCTGGACACTGTACTATCCAATAAACGCTTCTTGAAGAAAGATTTTTCTGGCAACAGTTTTGATGAAAAGGCTCACGAAGTGCAGGGTGACCTCTCCTGTTCCAAAAGAGAACAGATTAGAAAATCTCGTCCTTTTAATTTAAACAGCTGACTGTCCCATTTAACACCAACCTTCAGCACATTTAACCTCACCCTCCATGTGAAGCAAAGACACATTACAACATCCCAGAAGTTTTTCAGAGCTGAAACTGTGTTTCTGTGGGCAGCTTTGCCGTTTCCTAAGCAGAAGAGTGTGTGTACGATGACTATATCAAGTGATAAGGCATATTGACACTCTGAGGGGATGAAAGATGCAAATATGCTGTTGTAAAGTTGAACAAAGTGTGTCCCTGTAAATTAACTAGACACTTGTTATTTACCTAGAAAAAGTACGGTATAAAATTGAGGAGCTAACAGGATGCTTCCATCTGGTTTTTAAATGCTATGTAAGATGGAACAGGTTTTACAGCATAAACCCAAAATTCTACTTTTGTTTTGCTGCTTCTGTCCCTGCCCTGTATGTTTCTAAAATGGACATGTCACTTTGGCTGTATAATCTTATCATATTTAGATTTGATTTAAATCCTGTCTTTTCTCAGCTGTGCTTGCTAATGGAATCACTCATGCTTTTATACAGTTGATCTAATAATATTTTCTTCACTGCTCTCTGGCATTATTTTTTACTTCATAGAAATCATGGCAAAACTGGCAATATAAATTGAGTCTGCATTTTAATGATATTGATGGTGATTTTCTCGTGCACTTGTACCAGGTGGGCTTTTCCTCTCTTTGTACCATGGTCATTTTAATATACTGTGGCATGAGCATGCAAATGACTGTTTCAGTTGCAAGATTCTCTAATAAGGAAGCAGACTTTTCCAATATTACTTTGTCACTTAAACTGCTCTGCCTGGGCAGGCTGTCAACACAATGTCCATGAGACATGACCCTTTTTTCTTTTTTTCTTTTTATGTTATAAGCAGGATACTCTAGTGGCCTGTGAACTTGCCTGTTGGAAGTCCACGGTCTCTGCAATACCTGAAGAATGGTGGCTCAGCACTGGAAAGCACTAGGAGATGGTAAGTCAGTGATTTTCATCATTTTCTGATTTGTAGATTTCTTGGGTTTCAAATGGGGATTGATGAATAGGCACTTTTCATTTAGTGACAATAGATTTTTTTCTGGATACACCTAGAAAGAGGACAAATTATATACTGGAACCACTGTCTCTGTTTCATTTTATACTTGCACAACCTTCATGATGACTTTAACGGGTGAGGGGGGAAGGCACACAATGAGTCTGTCACTTAAGAGTGATTTTTCTTTTATTTTAAAGGGGATCTGAGATGCCAGCTGATGCCTCAGGAGGTTGAAGCCCTTTACAGAGGCAGCAGATGCAGTTCAGCATTGCTCTTTCTTTTTTGCTTCAACTCTGACCACGGAAGAGGTAGCTCTTGGGACAGAAAATTCTCTGTTTGCACTCAAACCTTGGCATTTTTCCTAAGGGTACCAATTATAATGGTGGTTTTTGTGATATGGGCACACATCCATTATGAATTGGCTTACACCCACCAACTCATTTTGCACAGGCCATGGAACATGCATCAGATGGCAACGATTCCTGTTCGTGTGCAATGTTAAGGAAATATAGATTGTTACCAGCAGAATAATAAATTCTATAGAATTGTTCCATTGTGCAATTATATGAAGTATGCTAAGAGAAAGCGCAGTTTCTCAATAATTCCCTCCTTTTTTTTTTTTTTTTTTTTTTTAACTACAGGAATGATAGATTATTAATACTGATTAATACTCAGTTACTGTGAATTATAGTGGAGCAGTGTCTGAAAATCCCAGTCTGTTTGGTAAACTTATTTTCTTGCATAATAGGAAACTTAACCTTGCATTTAAGAGGCCTAAAATATAGCTTGACATAGATGAAGTTTAAAGCAATGGAACGACTCATTTGATGTAACTAAAAGAAAAATTTAATAGATACGTACATTCTTAGTTCAACACTATTGAACATTTTTTGATACCATAGAAGCATAACAATAGGAGAAATGCAATTGTGAACATCTTAATTGTTCCCATATTTTGCTTTCTTCCTGAGAACGATAGTCTTCTAGAGCACAGCTGTAGCACTCAGCCTGAATCCCTAAGCAGCACTGGAATTAAGGCAGAGTTGTGCTTGTCTTGACACTTGGAAGATGTTGGTCATTCTGATTGCGATTGCTTAAGAGAGTACGAACAATCGAAATGCTCTAGGAAGCAGAGGAAAGTCAAAGGACATAATATAATATTCTCCATCCCTGTATTTAGGGGTGTACCTGGGCTAATTTTTCTTAGCCCCATATCTAAAGAGACTCATAGTGTGCATGGAGAGTAAGGCACCAGAACGACATTGTGGAAGGGCTCACGTTCAGTCAGAGAATTTAGTTTCCTTTGAGATAACTGGTCTTTAAGCTTTCGGAAGCACCCTGAGGACTTTCACGTTCAGTTCTCTGTGTGCGGGGTGCAGTACAATATTTAGCAAATGACAATTTCTGCTGTAAAGAGTTTACATCCTAATCTGTATCGTGTCCTGAGAACACAGTGAAAAGAGGTGAAAAGACATCTTCCTCTTAAGGATGAGACTGCTGGGTCATTTCCAAGATCCTTAGAGAGCATCCCATGGTCCCTTCCTGTGGAAGGCAGCAATATAGCTCTCCGTTATTATCTCTGTCTCTCTCTTCCCCCAGCCAATCTGTCAGCGCATTTATGGTGCTGAGGAGAGGCGTCGTGTCGGAGCGATGTTCCCGTTTGCAAAATGGTAACTTCTATTTGTTGTTCTGAGGAGCTGGTTTCACATGCTGCAGAGCTGACATCTCTCTGGGAGCACAGCTGAGTCCAACATGTTCAGAACAGCCATCCACCCAAACACCTCCTACTCAAGCACTCAGACCTTCCTTCCCAATAAATAAAAAATACAGAGACAGCCTTGAATTGTTCCAAATATTTTTGTTTCACTGGAATGTCTACCCATGTTCAAATCTGATAAATGGGTATTTCTCTGGCCTAGGAAAACAGTTTAGTGTGGGAATAGGATGGTTCTCCAAAGAGGAAATCCAGTTTCTGGAACAGTTAGTCTCACTAACTTTCTCTGGTGTCAATGTATTAAATGGTTTGTGTGTCATGAAAATACAATGCTGCAATTAACAATGTTATGGCACAAAACAAAGTCATCATAAGTTGCTGCTTCTAGTACGTTGTATGAAATAGCACGTTTTTCAAGGTTTCGTTGCTCATACAGAAGGCCCCTGAAAAATCTACTTCCTAAAACAGGAAACCAAGCAATGTGCCATTGTATACTTTAGGCAAGGAGATATCGCTGCATTCTTTAAAACACCAACATTCACTACCACAGCAGCTCTCAATATATCCCACAGTGTGATTCAATCCATATTGTTGGGACATCCTGTCTAGCCATGGCTATGTCCGTGACCGTCGTAAGTCTGCCTTTGACCTTACCCATGCCCTGTAATAGACATGACCTCAGTTTGCCAATGTATGGATTGCAACATGAAAAAAAAAAAATCTCTTTTGAATAATGATTCTTAGGAAAAGAGTTGAAAAAACATTTGTGCCAGAGTCCTTAATGCAACTCCACAGCTGATGCATGGAGACCTCACCTGTGTGTGATCCCAGTATGGTCAATGTGTATTACCTCGCAGGCTGAGAGCTGGCAGAAGACATCCTGGCTTGCAAGACAAGCTCCCCACCTCTGAGCCCCTCACCGGCAGCACTGTGGGGTATGCCACCCTCTGGCTTCCTCTCTTGGGCTCCTTCCAGCCATTGCATGTGAAATTTCCCCTTTTGGATGGTGGCATCAAGAGTAAGGACTGATGACGTGCATCTCTGTTGGTATTTCTCTAAGAAATGGTATGTGGGCAAGTTTTCTCCTTTTCTGACTCTTAAATGCTTCGGGTTAGTCTCTTTATTCATACAAGTCCACTTGCCACCTTGTCGAGGACAAGCCGTGGTAGAAAGTGAAAGGTCTCAGCCTCTGTGGCCTGATATGTTGCACTGACAGTTTAGTTGTAAAGCGCAGTATTGGGAGTTTTAAGATAAAAAAATCTGTGGGAAAGTAAAATTCAGCGTTGCCCAGCCCAGGGTGTGCAAAACCAGTGCCGCCTGGGTGGGGGTGGTTAGTGCTTCTTGGGGCTCAGTCCAGACCCAGCTGGCAAGTTGGCGGAGGTGTGGTGATCTGGACTAATGATTTTGTTCCATTGAGTGGCTACAGCTCACAACGTGATGTTGCAATTAAAATGAACAAACCTATTTTATTCCCCACCTATGTCCTAGAAGCAGCACAGAAACAAGGCGCGCTGGGCTGCTCGCTGCGTTTCTAAGGTTTGTTGTCCTTAGGTCACTAAGCTCTGTAAAATACCTGTACAAAGATCATGAGCAGTGTTACCTATTTCTTACTTTCCATTTTTTTAAAACACGAATTTTCCAGAAGTGAAGGGAAAAAAAAGAAATTCATGTGAGTTTTTGCTTCCATTAAATATTTGTATGTCAGGACTACAGATTTGAAACAGATTATTAAACAAGTGGCTTCAGTGATTTCAGCAGTGCTGAGTATCCCAGCATCTTGTCCAGGATTCTTGTTTGGGATTCCCCAGGCACTTCTGCACTGAGATCACTGGGGTTTTGGGGAGAAGTTTTAGTGCCTATAGAAAGCAAACACCATCATTGGTATTAGTCTATAAATATCTAACGTGAGCGCATAACTCTGCATTTTCCTCTGTGCTTAATACATGCATTCTGCACCCTCAGGCAGCTGAATTTACATGCTTTTGTTGTCATATGTGCAATATGTATTTCCTTTTTGTTCATCAGACCTGCCATCAGAAAAGAGATAGAGGGAGTTTGAAAGCACGACCAGGATAGATACTGTCATTTTGTAATCTTTTGTGCACAGGTAGAGATGCCTGTTTCCACTAGAATAGGTGGCAATATTCTGCTGCGTGCAGAAATCTTACAAATGAAAATCAGGCAAAGGAGTTACTGGCTATCCACGGGGTAATTCTCCTCTGGAAGTGTGCAGTCAATTCCCATTTAGGCTAATTACACTTAAGGAGCCCTTTCCTATAACTAATGAACAATAGGCATAACCTGTTATTACAAAACCATAGGCACGCACATTAATACACTGTCGAATTGCACTACCCTGTTCAAATGCTTCGTCTACAAAATTCACTGGAGATTTTTAGAGACATTTGCTGTAATTACCGCTAGCATGGTTTCTAATTCATTTAATTTTCTCTTCTACCTAAACTGAGCATATAAGTGTGTTTTAAGAGATTGAATAAATAAATTTTTCATTATAAAATGATGCTATTCATACATTATTAATAATAACCAACAATGTGTAATACATGTTTATGTATGACTCCATTAGGAAGATGAACTAATATATATCAGTCCTAAAATAATCTCCTAATTTGTCCTGTGTTTATGAATAGGGGTAACTCATGTTTAAAGCAATTAGAGGTTTATAAAAGCTTTGAATTGACAGTGGGTAAAGCATGGAGCACCCTTGGCACTTAGGAATTCTGTTGTCGTCTGTGGCAAAGGAGAAGACCCTTTCTTGCCCTTTATTGGTTTCAGCGGTTTGTGAAATCATACAACCAGAATGGTACAGATACACAGACTTCCAGGGTGGGAGCAGCATGAGGCACATTGTCCTGGTTGGCAAACACTCTGGTTATTATTCTTATCTTTAAAATAAAAAAAAAAATCTCCTTTGTACTCTGTCAGTTCACTTTCAGGTAGCTTTAAGGAATTTTGTCAATTATTTTCCTATTAGCGATAGCAGACTTCAGAAATCTCCATGGCAAGTTCCAGGCATTCACCAGTCTCATGGCAGGACTCAAAAAGGCTGCAATCAATGTCACAGTCACAGTTGCAGTCGTTGTTGGCGTGGTCTTCGTTGGAGGTCTGGTAGTATCTATTGGATGGACAACAGGTATCTGTCAGCCAATGTTCACAGGTATCAGGCAGCATTATAAGAAAGTCCCAAAATTGGCAGAACAAGCAGGCCAGGATAAGTGTTGCGCATTCATCTAAGAAAAAGGAAAAGCAGTGAGACATAAGAAAAAGGGTGTGCTTGATTACCCAGGTTCAGGCTAGTGTGACTACACAAAAACGAGATGCAAGACAGAACATACAATAGACTAAAAATACATTGATGATAACTGCTTCCATAAATTCAAATGAAAATATTTGTTTTCTATATTGTTTGTTCTGG
This sequence comes from Podiceps cristatus, assembly GCA_000699545.1. NCBI lineage: Eukaryota > Metazoa > Chordata > Aves > Podicipediformes > Podicipedidae > Podiceps > Podiceps cristatus. The sequence goes on along the minus strand of KL271463.1, from coordinate 17,748 downwards.
AAAAACAACAGCGGCATGAAAATAATTTGAAAGAAGATGTTCTGTGGCCATCACGTTCAGGGGAATAAGTGCTCTTAAAGTGTTTGGGCTATAAACTTCAGCACGGGAGTGAACATCACGCAGCAGGGACGCTCTGCTGGAGGGCTGCAGCTTTGCAGGAGTTTGGAAGTTCTGTTGCTTTCTGGTGCCACGTGTGCTACCTGACCAATATACGTGACACTGGAGTTTATTTTCTTTTCCACAAGAAATTGCAATTAAAGATAAAAATCATCAGTCTCCTGTTGCTATTTCTAGGAAGGAAAGAAAAATCTATAAAAAAACCCCTAAAAATTCTTAGGGGCATTTTTGCCAGCATATGAAGAGTTCAGAACCAAATCCTTCTTATTTAAACAACTCTTTTCTGGGCTGTCAGTCTGTTATGGTCTGAGTCAATCCTTGGTAGAAGTCAGTGCACAAACACTCAAAGCTTTTGCGGAGAGTGGATCGGGCCCTCAGACTCTCCAGGTCTAGTTCTTGATTTTGTACGTGGTGATTCTGGATGCATGGGGCGGTGCACCCCGGCCCATGAATTCGATATGGCTTCTGGATAATCTTCTGAGATGATCTTATGAACAAGACCAAATCACAGAATCACAGAGTCACTAAGGTTGGAAAGAATCTGTAAGGTCATCAAGTCCAACCACCAACTAACCCCACCCTGCCCATTAAACAACGTCCCACAGTGCTTCATCCACACGTTCCTTAAACACCTCCGGTGAGGGTGACTCCACCCGTCCCTGGGCAGCCCGTTCCAATGCCTCACCACTCTCCCAGTAAAGAAAATTTTTCCTAATATCCAGTCTAAACCTTGCCTGCCACAACTTGAAGCCATTTCCTCTCGTCCTAAATCCACACACACAGCGGAAAAAAGAGTACAGCTTCATCATCTGCTTACAGTTTTATTTCTGAAAGTATTCTGTTTCAGTAAAAATGTTTAAGGACAGCTAGATTGCCTAACCAAAGACCGGGAGCAAAAGCAAGTCTGGAGAACAGCATTTACAGAGGGCAACCTGACGATCGCTTTTCAACCCAGGGTCCTTCTACTGCCCCGCCGAAATGGGTCATTCACCTTCTCATTCTCAGACTTGTTAATTTTTGAAAGGAGATCAAAGTCTGGAAAATAATATCAGCTAGGATGTGTGTCTGGAGCCAGTGAATATTCCTGCAAACTTGGCCGCTGTGACAAAAACTTTGTGTTATATTTGTTCCCCTCAGAAATCAACTAATTATCCACCCGCCGTTCAGACGGCAGCATCTGGGGAAGCTGCCTCCGAGTGCGGCAGGGCTCGGAGCAGGTGTGAGATTCTGACTGTGTGAATCCAGTTGGAGCGCAAAGACCCAGACCTTTCAATTTTTTTTCCCTCCTTGTTTTTGGAAAGGAAAAATGCCTTCAACAATATGAATGCCTTTTCATTGGTTCTTTCAAGAAAGCATATGGTTATAACCACATTTCTTGCCCTAGGATGACTAACTGTGAACTCATTCAACTACATTGGTTCTGTTGTGGCATTTTCTATCTCACGTAACATAAAGTTCACTGCCAGGAAGTTTCCAGAATTATGCTTTTTTTTTTTTTTTTTTCCTTCATTTTAAGAAATCTTTCTTGATGAAAAACAAAATTAAAAAATCATTCCAGCTTCTTTATACAAAAAAAAAAAAAAGCAGTCAAAGCAGGTAACAAGAATAAATAGCATATGATTGAACTTCTTTCTAAGTAGCATATCATCACCAATGTTATCAATTTTAATACTTATTTAAATATGTCAAGATCTATTTAAGTTCAGACAAGCACAACTAACTTCTAAGTCAGTTCTGTAGAATAAGAATGACTAGATTTTGGTGATACTTAGTAAATTCATGCTTATATTTTTTTCTGACTAAATGAACTGAAATAATTATAAAATTGAAACATTTTATAAGGTGACACAGCTGCATTTAATTGTATGAAATTTGCTCTGTAGAAAAATGTAATCATTTTACCCAGTAGTCCATGATGTAATTAAGACTATTCTTTTTAGATATCTTATGTTTATGAAATTTCCTTCCTATACGTAGATGTGCGAGATGAAATTCAAAATTATATATCAATTAAGGACCTTTGAATTTTTTTTTCTTTCTAAAGATCTGTTTTCTAATAACAGGTTTTTTCCTGATTCTGTTAGCCATAATGGTGCTTATGTAATCTTGAGAGAATAGATGTGATTCTTAGGGCTTCATCCAGGAAAGAGAGCACACAAGAAGCACAAGATTTTAATAAAAGTAATGTTTCAGCACAGAGTCTGTGATGTGCAGTAAAGATGCTTTTAAATTCCCATCAGAGCACACACCATGAACTGTGATAATGAATGTAACACATTTCGAGAAATCTGCATGTGCGAGGCTTTTTTGTCCTGTTTTAAGTGGGGTAATGTATATAAATAATAGATATTAGCAATTAAACATCCATTCCTATGCATTCATTTATATATTTGAAAACAAATTAGCCACAAACTGCATAAAAGAAGATGCAATCTTCTGTTTTCTCTTCTGTTTTCCCTGCTGTTTGTGAAATGGCATTACTGCATTTATCTCGGTGAGAACAACGACCTCAGCTCTCATTCTCTGCATTAGTAGATTAATTACCACAAAAGAAGAACTTCTAATAATTTTGCTAGCCTGCCTCATCTCTAAATTTTCCTGCTCTTGTTTGGTGGCTGTCGGCTCACCCTTAGCTCACGCAGAAGATGCTCCGGATGAACCTGGTCCAAAGCTCGCTGAGGCCATGATGGTCACCCTTGGTGAGACCTGTGAGCTTTGGATCTGCTCCTCCCTGAGCACAGGGAACAAAATAATTGCCGATTTCCTCAGCTATTGCTCTGCCTTCAGAGGTTCTCCATGCACCAGCGAACAGGATTTGGCCTCGTGTGTGTGGAATAAGCAGTAACTTGTCAGAGTAGAGTGAGCAGAGTATGCAGTGACAAATCTGGCTTCCTTTGGTTTTCTTGGCTTCCATCCAGCCCTTAACATTATTAATTGAGCACAGATTGGTGGTTTGTTGGTTGTGGTGTTTTTTTCTTTTTTCTTTTTTTTTTTTTTTTTTTGTTAATTTCCTTTTCTTTTAGCTTTTTTAAGGAGTATGAAATCTGTTATTTGCATCACATGGGACACACCTGTGTGCCAGTGAACGGTTGAGGGGCCCGACTGGATAGTCAGCAAACTGAGAAAATAGTGAGTGTCTGGACTACAGGAGAAGTCCCCTAAATGAAATAGATATTTCAGATCCTTCATTGAAATGAAATGTATTCTGACAGATGTATCAGAGACATTCCTTTTACTACAGCATCAGCGATACAATGGAGATGGTAATGGTTCCTGAAGAGCATGGCGGTTCATTGTGTTGATCTGTATTTAGAAGTTCTTAATTCAGAGACTGTTAATATGATCTATTTGATAGGTCCCAGCTCCACTGGATATGACACGCTAATCCAGTATTGCAAAAGGCACACATAAGAAACTTCAGAAATGCTCCACTGAAGCACTTTTTGCATATCCATCAGAATAACCAGTAATAGCTGATTCACAGCATAATTCCGCTAAAATCAGGGCTGTTATAATTATTTAGATTATCAGGTGTCATGTCCCTAGGTCTGTAGTGAGTGTTCTCAACCCATTCTATTCCTTAACTCTTGCTTATACTATTACCTCTGAAACTCTTGACAAAAAATATTGCAGGTATTCGGTTCTTTATCTCGTGCTTTCACACAATAAAAAGGATCAGCTCCTTTCCTGAAAAGGTAAGACAGCTCTGATTATTAGCCCTGGAGCAAGTTATGTTTTAGCAATGTTCATTTGCAAAAATGTACTTGAACTATCGGGCTTCTGCAACAATTCTGCTTTGTAACTACCTTTCATAGAGCTTTGTTTTCAAATATGCTTTTTCAAAACACAGAGCGTACTGAACTAACCCGAAGTCCTATCTACGTGTACCCACCGGGCCCAGTCATCAGGGACATCAGGGTAGAGTATGAAGATTGCTCCTCATCCTGACCCACATGAGTTTTGCTGGTTTTGGGGAGTAGAGGGAGGGTTTGGTGATGGGTCAGCCAGACGGCAGGGTTGGATGTAATGATCATACAACAACTAGATATACAAGTCCATAGAAGTAATGTGCAGAGCTCCAAACACAGCACCTGTTCAGCAACCGCAAGTTCAAAAGCAACAGCCTCAGCTACTGGGGAGAAGAGTGGCCATGTGAGATACTCTGTTTATCTGATACTGACACTAGTACCTTTGTGCAAACACTCGTTACAAAAGTAGAAATACCCTGTTGCACAGTAGGCTCTAAGCTTCTCTTCTATGACTTGCTATCGCTGACAATTTAAGATCATCTTCCACAGATTCTCATCTATCTCAAAAATGTCTGCAGGGCAACTTAGTGCTGCTTTTGGCTGTGTTCTTGAACCTCCTGTTCAGCATGTAAGCATTTATTCAAAGTCAGATGCACAGAGTGCTCTTGCAATGGGCATTATTTAGAAATCATCTTAAATGTGATCTGTTTTATAAAACATACCGTCACTGTCTCTCTGATGTACCGATGCGTCATCTTCAATGTAAGTGAATTCTCTGCATTTCTCCAGGGAAGCAATGGATGATGTGCTCGCATCTGACAATTTCTTCTCATTTTTGGTACCCTTTGATGAAGCGTCTGTGATGCTGAATCCTGTGACAGAACTCATAACAATACCTTTCATAGGCTTTTCATCTGTATGTTTTTCATTTGTAAGCTGGTTATCTGGTGGGATTAGGAAAAAAAGAGACTTGTTTGTGATACTAAGACAAAGATCTGAAAGAATAACATATGCAGAATTTCCAAGCCTACGGTTGTATACTTCCAAGGCCTAACCCTACTTATCTAATGACTTCAATCTCTTTAGGCAAGCCAAGTTTATTCGTAGTATAAGTATTTGTGAATTTGCATTCAAATGTTTTCTCTTAAACCCAGTGGACATAGAGGTCAAGTAACAATTCCACTGGGTGGGATCAGGTTAGGAGAGAGAACAGAACTATGGCCTCAGCTGACATCTATTTTGAGTGTGATATCCTAACTTCAATTTGTGATATAAAAAAAGGCAAAACAATTGTCTAGTTATTTTTCATCAGCAGCTCTGCTTTCCTAAATTTACAGCCAACAATGTCTGTGTAGGTGGTACCTAGATGCAGATGTGCCAGCTTGCCATGGCTCATAATCTTGTAGCAAAGAAAGCCAGATGGTCTCTGTTTAACATCCAGATTCATTATTTCATAACTTCATCCACACTTGTGTAGTTGGCCTGGAAGTCAACTAGAAGATGGGATACTTCACATGCTGTCAGCGTGCCAGAGAGGCAGCTCAAAAACTAGAGGGAGAGCTTAATTTTAAGCCCCAACTAGGGGAAAGGTTAAGAAGAGTTCTGAGCTCAATTTATTCTTGAAGAACTTCTTAGGCACAGATAAACATGGGTTGATATATAGTTTCACTTACTCTCTGAAGTGATCAAGAGGCCAAGAAACACAGTCATTCTCTCTATGGCGGGGATGATAAAACCTCATCAGTTCTTATCTACAGCTGATTAACTCCTGCACCTCACATCAAGCACAGCCTCACTTTTTATCTTACTTAAATCTTGTGATATGCTTGCTTTGAGCTATATACAGAAAATCAATCTTTACGAACATCTCAGTTTTGCAAACATTACTTTCTGAGGGGAACAATAAGTACTCTAAAGCAGTTAGTCTGCGCTCTGCTGCAAGGAGACAGAAGAGACATAGAATCACAGAATCACAGAATGTTTGGGGCTGGAAGGGACCCCCAGAGCCCATCTAGTCCAACCCCCCTGCAGTGAGCAGGGACACCATTACCCAGATCAGGTTGCTCACAGCCCCGTCCAACCTGGGCTTGGATGTTTCCAGGGATGGGGCCTCCACCACCTCTCTGGGCAACCCTTTCCAGTGTTTCACCACCCTCATTGTAAAGAATTTCCTCCTTATATCCAGTCTAAATCATTCTGCATATCTCTTGTTTTTCAGGTACCTTTGACCCCTGACTTATATTAAAGCAAAGCCAGCCAAGAAAAGGTTGATAGAGAGTGAAACCTTAATGAGATTGCAGTTGTGTCCCATCGTATCCTTGCAGCCCAAAGGAGGAAATGTGGCCGGGATGGGTGGATTGCAAGGTAGGTGAAAAACCACTGGGACCATCAGACTTGAAGTGGGGGGACACAAGGATTTGAGGTCTCACTGGTATCTGGAGCAAGTCCAGCGAAGGCCACCAAGGTGGTGAGGAGTCTGGAGCACCTGATGAATCAGGGGAGGCTGAGGGAGCTAGGCTTGGTTGGCCTGGAGAAGAGAAGGCAAAGAATGGTGCTGGATGCTCTTTTCCACTTCCTAACCGGGGTAATGGAGAAGCCAGACCCCAGCTCCTCCCCTCAGCGCACAGAAGTGAAAGGACAAGAGGCCGCTGTCACAAGCTGCAGGAAGGGCAATTGGGATTGCCTGTGGGAACACATTCCTCATCGTGGGAGGTGTGAAACACTGGGGCAGCCCCCAGCAAGGTGGAGGAAGTGTGGAGAGCTCAGCTGGGCACGGATCCCAGCAACCTGCTCTTACTGCAGGGTTAGCCCTGGTCTGAGGCAAAGGCTAGACAAGGTGACTTCTAGAAGGCCCTTCTAAGCTCATGTTTCTATGATTTCTACAGTTCTGTTTACTTACAGAATGAGTGAGCAGTTCATTTCAATTTTTACTCATAGTCAAATTTCATGTCGTTTTAGATCATCTTCACGTGGTGAAATATGTAGAAGCAGAAAAGCTGGGCACAGGTTAGCAGAGTAAGACCCTGGGAGAGGGTAAGAAGAAATACTAAACTATCATTTTCATTTTAACTTTAAATCACTGCTTTAAAAATGTGTGTTGGCAGATGTTTTGTCTTGATTTTGAACTTGTAACAATGACAAAGTCTACTATGAAAGAAATGTGGATTTTTCCTGTCCTAGAGTTTACAGATTGGCCTTAGGCAAGGAGCAACCGGTGGGATAGAGAGAAGGAGGGAAGGAGTCAGTAAGGCAGCGGTAGCACAGAGAGAAGTCTCAGAAACCTATAACTGTCAGGTTTTGTGAGCGTTATGAAAAAGGAAAGCCACAGGCAAGACTTGGGAAGGGCAGGAGAGGCGGTGGCTCCTCCAAGTGTGAACCAGCAGTACGAAGCACAGCGGTGCTCGCCGGCAGGTTGTAAGCTTGGGCACAGGAAACGAGCATCCTGGGCAAAGCACATCTGATTCTGCCCATCTGTGATAATTTGCTGATGGTTTTCCCCCCAGAGTAAGTAAATATGTCTTTTTTATTTTTCCTCTCGGACTTCTTTGCCAGCCTCTTGATCCAAAATGTGAAAATTGACACGTTTTGAATGCATTTACATGTACAGTAACCACTGTTTTCCAGTGTTTATAAATCAGTGGCAAACCACATTTTTTCCTGCGCTTTCATTCAATAACATACCATCTCCAGGAAAAGTTGTGCTAATTGCAATAGCAGAGCTCTGGAGAAAGCAATGTCCCGCTTATGCATTGGATTTATTGGATAAGAATTGATTTGTGAGTCCAAAAGACACATGCCCCACCTGTTACTCACAGGTGCCAATCATACAAATGGATCTTGTTTGTCCAGGCTGGGAGCTACACACAGGCTGAGCAGTTGAATACACACTGATCAGACTGAAAGGTCTAGGCAAGAATGACAATTTCTATCATTTTCCACTTTCAAAATTGGCCCAAAAGTCTAAACCGGATATATTTTAAATCACAATATATCTGTTGAGTTTCCCATTTCTGCGACAATACAATGGCCCATAGAATGCATTTAAGTATTCAACAATCAAGACTGAAAAAAATGAGACGTAAGTAATCAGTAAATGCCAGACTAACATTTACTGTATCCACTGACTTCTACTATTCATGCTTCGAGTCAATTTTTATTCTTGAAGTGCTGTTGAAGAGAAATCAAAACCAGAAATAGAAAAGCATAGACATAACCTGATTTTTTCAATACAGCACCATCAAACAAAAGGGTAACAAAAGCTGTCATTCAAGGACTCTTCTGTTTGTTAAAGCATACTACATCTTGGAAAATACAGTACATTTTAGTGTCAGACTCTTAGTTTGAAAAGCTCCCTTTAAGTAATGTTATACTTGTCTTGTACAGCTAGATCAAGTCTTCATGCAATCACCGTAACAAGCAACTTGCTATGACAAGTGAGATCCTTGCTTCCAGAAAACAGTGCGATAGAGGCTAAAGCAGTGTACAATTATAGGTCTCCATTTCATTTTTATGCAATTACCTTCAGTTCAGCTGTGAGTCCATCTACATTATGTCTTTTATCAATTTAATGTTTGCACAAAGTGTCTAAAGAAATAAAGATTATGCTAGACCAGCATAAAAAAAAAGGTAGTTAGCTTTTTTTTTTTTTTTTTTAGTTTGTTGCTGCATGGAATAGTGGTAGGCTGAGATTTTTGAACAAATAAGTGGAGCCAAATAAGCTTTAAAAATATATTATGTACAACTGATATTATTTATGATTACTGATAAATGAGATAACAAAAAAAATTACAATTAAATATGGGCAGAGGGTCAAACTCCTTTACTGTCTTTTAAGAGCCTGTGTTCAGCTTCAGACATCCACCAATGTCTGTGTTTTTAATGTGTAGAAGTCATCCACTGAAGAAAATTAAAAGGGAAAAATAAGTGTATCATGATGAAGAAAGCTCAGATGATTCAGTGTTAGAATGTTAGGCAGAGGCAGCTAGAGGTAAACCCCACAATGTGCCATTTTTAAGTAGTATCATGAAGAGGCAACTTTCTTCCTGATACGGGGAAGGTGGGGTTTGCCTTGGCTGTTGCAGTAGAAGACTGGGATCGTTCGCCCCTGTTTGTATTAAAGATAGAGATACTTTCAGTACTCACGAGAATTTTTTTTTTTTTTTTTTTCTTTTAAGTTGGGTGATTCAGGCAGCTGACTGCAGTGCCTAAACTCATGAAAGCATAAAGTAAACCACTTACTTTCCACGGATGTCAGCCCCAGATTCCTCTGGTTTATAGTGAGGAGCAGTGATACCAAGATTGCCATTTACAGTAGGTCCTCTGAACTCTATTTCTCTTCATCGGCTTACGCACAAACCAGAGGCTTGCAGCCCTGGAGACTAGGAGGCTGGAGTTTCCTTGCACACTTTTGAAACTAGCTTTTATATAGGGGTATACGAGGGCTCCAAGTCTGTTTTTGGCAAGGGACAGGAGGGATAAGAGGTGCTCTATTCTGCTGTACGGGGGCTGCAGCAACCTGTGTAATGCCAAAGAGCTGTGGGGAGCAACTGGTCAGGGGGAATTGCCACTGAAAGAGGAGGAGAACCGATCTATCACCCTACGTTGAGCTCATACATATCTTACAAGTAAAGGGCAAGGGAGCCCGTGGCTCTACTCACTGGTGGCATTTGCTCCCGATCCATCCTGGCAGCGGCCCTTTGCCTCACACCCCTGTGGCAAGGAGTCCCAAGGGTTAATGATGAACCGTGTGGAAAAGTCTAGCAGTTTAGGATTCATAACTTTTAAATTTCGTTGTGAGGTATCTTTGTATATCAGTGCAGCGAAAGAACCAACGGAACGCCTGGCTGATCTCCCTGACGTTGGTTATCCCCTGCACCACTATTGCTAGCTGTCTGCTTAATGTATCAGATGCTCATCACTGAAAGAGCTGTGTGCCATGTCTATTCAGTCCTGAGACGAAGCAGGCAGAGCTACATCAGAGCTGATGGATGATAACTTATAAGTATAATGGCTTGAACTGAACTCACTTGGTTTGAAAAGACTCATAGTAAAATGAAACCCAAACTTCAGGTTTTGATGGCCATGTTTCAAAAAAGAAAAAGTACAAAGAAAACCAAAATACTTTTTTTTTTTTCCTTTTTTTGTTAGACAGTCTGAAGGACATAATTTATCTGCTGGCAGCAACAAGAGGAGCTGTCAGGGGTATCTCTGCACAATGTGACACATGGACAGGGCCAGCCGCTTACCTGGATGGTCCTCGCTGCTCGGTGTCACCCCAGGGAGGGCCGGGAGAGGCAGGGAGCTGGTGCAGCTGTCTTGGTGGAAGAATAAAACAACGTTGTAGAGGTACACTGCAAATAAATGCGGTTTGGCACATTTATCACCCACAACCACTTGGTGACAGTCATTGACTTCAGGAGTTGTTGGTTTTGGGGACAAATAGAAACAAGCGTACTTCCTCGCAGGGGGAGGTTACATGGGACGGGGTTCCTGTTACTCCCTGTCTCACTTCAGGAAAGGAAGCCATTAGAAAAAAATTGCTAAGATATAGTAAGTTTCATCTGAGAAGAGGAGAAGAGGATCTCTGGCAAATATAGAAGTTCCGGTTTCAGGTAGGTACAGAAAATTCGAGGGCTGGCAGGTCTGTGATGAAATGCAGGGCATCATCCATGCCCATACATGCCAGAAACCTCAGATGAGGCTCCCAAATCATCAGCAAAGGAGGAAAGAGGAATTTGCAACCCCAGATCCAGCCTCCAAGGCTTAACCATCTTGGTGGACAAGATACCCGAGTTCCTCATGGTGGCAAGCCCAGGTGCCCACGTGGGTCCTGAGCTCCCCCACCTCTGCTGTGCTTGCCAGGCCATCCACTCCACAGGTAGGGCTTGGAGGCTTAGATCTTCCTTCCTTCTCTCCTGGAGTCAGGGAGGCAAAGGAGGAGGGGGTGTGGGACTGTCCCTACAGTGGGCGCAGCAGATGGAGCAAACTCCACGGGAACTGCTCTCATCCGTGTAGGCGAGGTCAGAGGGAGAGCGGGCGTCACAGCCGACCTGAACAAGCTGCTCTAGAGTAATATATCATGGGTGCTTTCATAGTTTCATGCTCATTACATTTTGCTGAGCTCAGGCATAAGGATACAGGGGATTTAGAGACTGTTTAGTTTTGTCATAAGGAAACAGGAAATAGTACACAAGGCTATAAATATATATTGGGCTTTGTATGACATCATGAACTTGTGCAAGTGCTTGTCTTCTGATTTATGATGATGGACTGGTAATTCACAGGAGCTCTGCGTTTACTTTTTTTGCTGTTGCAGTAACAAAGCTAATGGTGCAATCCCGGGAGGGGCTATTTCATCAATAGTGAATTTTTGACCTCATTGCATACGTTTTAGCTTCATGAATTAGTGACCCAGCTGACTGTAAAGCCTTCTATAGGCTTATTATAAATCTATCAAAGGACTGGCAAAAAATTTTGGCCCAGATCCTAAACTCTGACAGGCATGTGTTGATGGACTGCATAGCAAGCACTTCCACTAATATTTCTCACTAATTATACCATATATTAAGAAAAATGAATGAAGCCAATGTTTATATGCAGCTTTAACTGCTTTTGATATAAGAAAGCAACACAATCCCTAATAAATTTTCACCTTCAACATTTCTATTCATTATAATTTTTACCATGATGAATGAAGTTAGAACTGGAGAGGGAGGGGGTTCATCTTGAAATCTGTTCAGTGAATGACTGAATTTCCTTCCCTTCCCCAACTTGCGTTGAGGAAGGAGGGAACAGATGGACACAGGAAGAAGAGGGAGGCGAGTGTGGAACGAAGGAGATGGGTGAGGAACAGATGGAGTCGGGGGAAAGCGGAGAGGAGAGTCAGCAAGGATGGAAGGAAAGTTTTCCACTTGACCTTGAGTTGAAATGAAGATCTTCATACACCATGGGGCAGCTAGATTTTGGGATGTATCTTTTTTTCTCACTGTGGCACTTATGCCTCAAAGTTTTGTGGGCCATCCCAGCAGCCCAGTCCATCCCAGGGGATCTGCAGAACCAGAACCTAGATTTGCTCAAGGGGATGGCTCCGGCAGAAGGGTGTCTGCACTGTGCTCAAGCCCCATTGGTAACGGCAGGGGAGAAATGAGTGCAAACACGGTACCCAAAATGAGTTGGGATGTGGTAAGTCTCCCAGGCATCCCAGCCAACCCAGAAATTAGAGCTTGTGATTATGAAGAGGTATCCTGCACTCTGTTTGTTGTTAGAATCCTATGCCCAAAACGGTCAAAGTGATTCATGATTTTACCTGCCTAAAGACAGACATTCGAGATGGCCTGATTTTCAGAATATGCTGAGCATCCGCACTTTGAGGTGTATTGAATTATATAGCCCAAATCACTAGTAAGTCCTGGAAAATCTTGATTATATTCTTAATTCTATTAAATTGCCTGCATATAGTCCTTTCGTTCTGGCTTTGCTAGCTGAAGAATGGGAGAGGTGAAAGTTAAATATTGGCCATGTGTGTCATTCCCTTTGAAGAAAATGGGAGCCATGTGCACTCACCTAACAGCAAAGTTTGGCCCCAGCTATGATTTCACAGCTGGGCCCTAACTTCAGAAATGCCAGAGCACTAAATGACTCATTGGAGTAATCTGATCAATGCCGTATTTTCACTGTGGATTTAAATTGCACACACAGCAAGAGCAGAGTTAGTTTTCTTCTCTCTCAAAAATCACTTTTCTCCGCACATTTGATAGCGTAAATATGAAGTTTTGCTCTCATCACACAAATAAGCGAAATGGCAGAAAAAGTATGTCAAATAAAATGCACAACATTACGTCTTTTTTACTTTTCGGAGGCTGTTTAAGAAAATGGCTTCATTAATTTTGACTGAATAAAAGGTTCCTTTAAGGGATTTCAATAGGTGACATGAAAAATGTTAATACGAATGATCAAGACAATGAAGGTTAAAAACTGTTTTGAAAATATGTTTCTTTTATAGATCTCAGCTGTTGGAAGAGTTACAGAATAAATATACGGTAGTGCTGACATTCAGTGCTGTTTCATCTTAGCAAAAGAGTTTTTAATAAAGAAAATTCTTTTCAAGGAATGCTTTCTGCAGCCAGTCTTCTAAAAGAGGTTTTCCCCCCTCCTAGTTTAATAAAATTAAAGTAATTTATGTCATATTGATATGTCGATATGTTTTTCAATAAACTTTTTCACAGAGATTTTTTTTAAAATTCTCTTCACTTTAAAAATTATAATTATATATCTTCCTCCCACTTTGAAAATGGCACAAGGTGCTCATTTGCAGAGCTCTACTGTTCAAATCTTCACTGAGAATAGAAATGTCATGACTCAGTTAACAATGCTTTATTATTCACATTGATCTTTTTTTATAGTGTTCTTTATCTCAAAAACATTGTAAATCAGATATCTTCCTCCCACTCTTTTGTTCATTTGCAAATTTTTATTATTCTAGTTTAAAAAAGCAATGGAGTGTCAAGAGTCAGTGTATATTGTTTATGTTCTTTTTTGCTTTAAAATTACTTTTAACTATAAAAAGTAAGATGTACAGCAGGAAAAAAAAGAAAAGCTGGATTTAAGGATGCTTAAAAAAGAATTGAAGGGATCAGCGTGAATTTTATGTTGATCGCTTACACTCTAGAGCCGCAGCGGACTTTGCAAGAAGGGGGACCAACACTTTATGAAAAGGTTTTTATGTGCTAATTCAAAAGTCCCTATTGCATCAGACATCATCGTCCGTATTAGACACCAGACATAAGTCATGCTCTCGGTGAACGCGATAACCAAATTCCCAGCTGCTTTGGTAGCATGTTCACGGGATGGTTTACAGGTGCCTGCCCAGAGACCTGCACTCCCCACTGCTCTGTGTCAGAGCTTGGCGCCAGGTCCTCAGCAGCCCTGGGCTGATAAGCACCAAGATAAATCACCTGGCAGGAACTG
>KL271462.1:70854-125226 GCA_000699545.1 Podiceps cristatus | reverse complement strand
TGGTGGTGTTGGTTGATGGTTGGACTTGATTTGTGATTCTGTGATTCTGTGTCCCAGTTCCCAGTGCCACCCTGAATCTAGTCATATGTTAGTAGGTAAATAGACCTACTTAGTTCTCCATATTTCTTCTGTTTCATAGATGGAGAAAATAATTGAAAAGATCATTGGTAGAACAGAAACAGGAAAGAACACACAAGTATTATTCTAGCAGAGACTTTCTTATTACTACAGACCCCACCCCCCAAAAAAACCAAACCCAAAACCCAACAAAACTAAAAAAAATAAAACAAAAAAAACCAACAAACCTTTCTCTAGCAAAAACTTAACTGAATACAGGCTCATTTAAATTCCGCATCATGTTTTTATGCTGTCATGTTCCCTTATTTTTCTGGAACAAATGGCAAGACAATGTAGGTGTAGTTAATCCCATTCCTGAGAGGGAGCTGTTGACTCCATGGCTGGGTAAATTATTCATTAAATGTAAAGGAAAAAAGAAGAATAAACAAAATTGGTATGTCACTTGCTTTTAGCTTTGATAACCTCTCACATCTAATTACAAATAAAAGGCTTCTCTGTATCTGTTGTCAAAATTAAAATAATGGATATTTTCTATTTCCTCTCTGGTCTTTTCAGACATCCTGTGAAACTACAATAGGGTGCTGAAGTTTTGTCTCTGTCTGGGTGATTTCTCTGCAAATGAAGATGGATGGAGTTTTTCCATTTTAATTAGTAAGACCAGCTGCTCTCTAAAAGGGAAAGTGGGTTGGATTTCTGCAGGTCTTCCAAGCTAATGTATCATCAAAGTTTTAGTGATTGATTAAATAACTCGCTGACCTAAGATTCTACAGATAAGACATCTCAGCAATTTAAACAGACAACATGCAAATTAAAAGTCTCCTATTCATGTATTTATATGTGTACATATATACATATCATGTAACAGAGATTTATTTTTACCTATTCTGACAGTTGTTTTTAACGTTCTAAAACAATCACAGAATTTTGTATTTATTTATATTTCTTAAATTGTCATCTCCCCCCACTTCTTTCACCAAAAATAGACTTTTTCTGATTAAAAAGATGTGTATACCACTCAAAGCACGGTTGATGCATGTTTCTTGCTATTTCTTTTCAGAGCCACATCTTTTTGCTGATGTTCAGGTGTTGGGGTTTTTGTGTTTTGTTTTTTGTTTTTTTCTCTCAGCAACTTTCTCAAACACCTTGCTTTGCTTGGAGAGTTACAGCTCTGTTTAACAAAACCAGGTTGCTACAAGCACCCAGTAGCCAACCCTTACCTTGAAAGAGCCCCTCTGCCTCTTGGTAGGTTTCTACATATCCATGGATCTCTGGTAATGAGTGGATATCTAATTAAATCTGAAATTTCTATGCTGCAGCACAGAATAGTAGGCTGAGAACAGTCTTATAAACTGTTACTTTCCACGGAGCTGCATTAACCTGTGGGTTTTTCTTCTGTTTTGCTAAATATACAGAAAGTACTTCTGTGCTCTGTTTTAAAACTAAATACATTTTCACAGCTTATATCATAACCCTATAATTGCAAGTGTGCAATGATTCTTAGAAAGGGGTGGTCCATTCCTGTTACAGATAGCCGATGTGCTGGTGTCATAAATGGCCATTTTATAGATGGATAATGTACTATAGTCATAATTCTTTATTGCTGATGGTTATTGCACTAGATCATGACCCTTGGATATTGAGAGTCAGTTTTTAATATCACAACCATTTACAGAGGTTAATGGACTAGGTTTTGCAGCTTTTGACCTTTTGATGGTGAGGGTTAGGAGGTTGCATTTGTGCACTAAACTGCCAGAAAATATCTGTTTATTTACCTTAGCTGTAGTAGACATGGTTACTGCTTTTAATCAAGAAGCTGAGAGCAATGTGACTTGCGAGAATTGAAATTATTGGAGCTGCATCTTCTAACGTACACTTAGTATGAGATTTTCAATTCTTATTAATGAGAAAGTCTGTTTATTAATATTCAGTCTCTATTCTGTTTCATCTACATAAATATAGTTGAAATTGAATTATGTTAGCGTGAAAATATTTGAAAACCATGGTTCTCAATATGGAATTGTTTTGAGGATCATGATGAGGTTTATGATTTTGCTAGGTTACCTATGCATGGCTTGCTCAGGTGATACATGTACTGATCTGAAACAGTCAGAGGAGGCTAACCACAAGGGTAAGTTTTCTACTGTAAGTGTAGGAACTCTTCTGTTTCAGAAACCATTTCACTTATGCTGTTAAAATGCCTGCAATGTGAGGCAGCCATTTTAGTGCTTCTCCACATCTAATATGCAGTATCAAGGATAGTGTGGACTATAAATTAAAAAAGTTAAAATTTAGCTTTTTTTCCTTTTGGAAGGTCAAGTCAGCTTTGTCAGCTACCTGGAAAGTAAAAGATGGGGTTGAAGGAAAGACAAAAAGCTTAGAAACAAAAGCAGGAGTATCTGGTAATTATTCTGAAGTCAATACTTCAAAGGACAAGCTAATGTTAAATCTGGGGAATATTAAAGGACCTTGTCTATATTTAAAATAAACTTACAAAAGTAACTTGTGATTTGATTCTTTAAGATGCACATTCAAGTGGAGACATTTAAAAACAGATGAAAAAAAAAAAAAAAAGGTGGTGAAACTGTGGCAGAAAGAAGTGGGAATATTGAATAGAAAATAGTAAAAGCACAGTGAGTTCTCTAAGATCAGACCCAGACCTGATGAACTGACCAAGGTTTCTAAATTGTCCTAGTAATGTCTTTATAAGTTAATTTTAAGAACTAAAGACTTAGAGATTTCTTACTTTGTTTCTAGTCAGTAAACGTTTTGCAGTTATCTGGGTTTTTCTGTTCGTTTGTTTTTAATTATTATTACTTCTATGTCTTTTATTAAAAAACGTTCTGACTACAGGATAACTCAGAAAGGCTCACAGGAAATTTGTCCAAATCTAACCTGAGAGAATTTTTAAAGCTCCTCAGCCGTGATGGCTTTTTTATTTGTATTTATCCTTCTTAGAGCTTTTATCCTCCCTTCCTCCTCTTCTTTACTATCATAGCAGTGTGGGTGGGAGTGCTGCATTTTGTTTGTTGAGCCTGTGATGCTGAATGATTCCAATATAATCAAACTACACTTTTATAGTACCACTTTATACCGTGCAGCCCAGGGTGCTAAGAGAATAATAAAATTAGCAGCTCAGATAATGACGACCAAGGCAGGTCAAACAAATAATCTTTTAGACCTGGAATTGAAACTGGAATGGCATCAGAGTTGCAAACAGCCAGAGGCAGTAATGAGAGAGATGAAACAGTACTTAACCAAGCCCCAAGCATAGATATTTGGGGAGTGTTTTGGAGGTCGGATCATGGATGATACTGAGCACTTCCTGCAGGCCAAGAGAAAGTCAAAGTGAATGGGATACAGCTACAGTAGCCATACTAACACGTACTCAGCATCTGAAAGAATTGGACTCTAATGCCCAACCTGAATTTTTATTGGTAATCAGTATTATGTTTTTGAGGTACCTAGGGGCAAGGGTATTTCTACTCTACCTCATCTGTAGTTGATTATCTCATTTTACCTTCAGCTTGACTCCATTTACAATGAAAAAAAAAAAAAAAAGTATCAGTTAACCAAACATTGCTGATGTGATGAAGTACTCATGTGGATTTCTTTAAAAGGGTGTTTTGGGAGGTAAAAGCCAACAGTGCATCTGCAGTTTGAGATCATGAAAATTTCCTCTCTTTCAGTCAGATAGCTTACAAATCTCACAGCACAAGAGGAAATGTTTCTAATATTATGGGATCTAATCCAAATCTATCAAGAAGCTGCCCTCTATAAGTGTGGGGCATTCTTTAAGATTTACACCAATTAGGTACAAGTGCTTTTCGCTTATCAAATGGGTGATGGTTGGATCGATTAACTACAGTATATAGTACTTAAAGTGATGAAGAAAGACATTGGATGGTCAAATGATTAATGTCAAGCTATCCATTTTGATGTTCAAAATCCTAATTGTGTTTAGCTCTGACCTCCACCCTCATTGCTACCAATATAATTATAGGATCTCATCTAAATGAGAAGGATTAAAAAAAAAAAAAAAAAAAAGGAAATCACTGTCTCCACTTTTTCCTCAGAAAATTCTCTTACATCTACACATCGAAAACGGTTAAATTCATCATTCTTTTAGCTCTCTGAAATATGCTCTTAGGAGAAAATAGCACTTCATTCCTTAAAGTTATACATTTGTATTTCTTTCTTTCTCTTTTCTCTCCCTCCCTCTCTTGTTCATTGCTTACTCTTTTGTTTGTACAATGTTCTTTTATCCTGAGCAATACAACATTTTAGTTCTTGTAATAAATGCCTTCATGTGAGGCAGTTCAGCTAAGAGAATGTTATTAGACTGTGCTCTCAGGCAGTGCACCTTCACACGATCAATATGAATCTGAGGCTCTGTTCATTCCCTCTTTGCTTAAATTCCCTGCAAATGTGCAAGGGAAGCAGCAGAGGGTGTCATCAATCATGGGCTACTCTGACATGCGCTGAAACCTGACCAATGCTGAGATGTTTTAATAAGGCATCCATTAAAACCCTCAAATAAATTGCAATTTGAAAACAGAACATAATACCAGCCAAGTTTTCCTCATCCATCTTGTGGCATGTCATGTAATGTAATTGCGCTGTTAATTTATCCAAGAACTTTCTCTGTACATGGTTTCATTGGCGTTGCTTAATTTCCCTGCAGACTATTTGTGTCTGTATGTGTGCATGCAGGTGGGCGTACATGCGTGTGTTGTGCATATATGTATATGTATCTGTTTCCGCTTTAGGGGTGGATTAAAGGTACTGATTAACATGGCATTAGCCAGGGAAACAATCAAGGATTTGAAATGTTTGACATTTTGTCAATGGGTCCTGAGCTTTCTGATATTTCCTAAGGAGTTCTTGCCTGGAGCAGGCCCCCCTTTTCCTCCCTTCCCAGCTTGCCATTGGTTTATGCCCCTCAAGAGTGGGATCACTCAGAGCGCCCGTGGATCCCATCAATAAATATCGACAAAAGGGTTGAGGGACCATTTAAGATCGCAAAGCAATGGCAGTCAAAACAAGACAATGCTGATTTCTGTTCCTGTGCTTAGGAGGCACACGTGAAATTTTGACAAGGGTGAGGAAAGCAAGAAGGTGTAAATCAATAGGAGAGAATGAAAAAGTGTTTCTGCAAAATAATGTTAAAGAAATTACATGTAATTTTTTTCTTTCTTTTTTTTTTTTTTTTTTTTTTTTTTTTAACATAAGTGCTGGGAGGGAAGATACAGGCAGGAGCTCATATAGATTTCTTTGTCTCCCATGCATAAATCTAAAAGTAATGCTGTTCTTCATATATGGCTGCCTCAGCAGTTTCTTCACTTTTACTTATTCTTCTGTTTTTTTCTTAATCCTTTATCTCTTTTTGTCACTTCATAGACATAAGGCAAAATATGGCTGCCATGCACATCCCTTTTAAATGGTCTTCCATTCTAACTTTAATAAAAATTAGGATTTTGTTTGTTTCAATCAGTTTCCATTTTGGAATCAGTAAGTGGTATATGGGGAGGAGGGATGTTCCTAAATTTTTTTCAGTATAATGAAATCAAAACTAAATATCAAATATTAATGAATAGCTTTTAAGACTAAATAAACCTAGATGATTAGACAATTAAATTTAACTTCTACAGTCTGATACTTTCTAGGACAATGCACCTCATTTCTAAAGAATTAGTCCTAAGGTTTTTTTTTTACTTCTTTGTCTTCAGTTACATTGCAAACATGTACGGAGACATATTCTGTATATGGATGGAATGAAGGCCTGGCTTTCTGAGACACTGAGCATACTGGTTTCTGAATGCCACAGAAACTACAGGGATCAGTACTGATGACAATAACATCCCAAATGTGCAGTACAAGGTTACTAAGCACATAATGGCTATTCCAGCCATTGTAGTGCCAACTTCTTAAATCTTTATGGAAGTAATTTTAAATAATTGGAAAAAAAAAAAAAAAATGAAACAAACAAAAAACCCCAAAAAAACCCCAAGAAAAAAACCCAAACAAACCCCCTTAAGTTTTAATTTTTCAAGCACTTGATTACTTTTTTTAACATCAGAGTTCAGGCATCAGAGTGTAATGCATTTAAAAAGGAACATGAGGCAATATCACTCTGACCACTCACAAAGGTGTCTTTCCATGCTGACATTCAAACAACTGAGCAATATGTGTTACTAAGGCCCAGAGCATCAATTAATATTGGCTTCAACCACATCTCCCACAGCCAGCATTTAGAAAACTGTGAATATACCTGCAGAAAAATACACGCAGTTAATTTTTCACCAATTTTTTCCATTAAATTATTCTAAGTGTGTGTTCAAATTACACAGATTTTCCAGAAGACTCTATGTAGTTAATTTTATCACATGTAAAGCGGAGTTTTATTTCTTTTATTCTGTTTAATCAGCCTTAAAATCAACATTGCAATTATATGAAGGATTTGGTGGGGATCAATTATGCAGGAATCATTCTTGAAAATCTCAAAATGATGTTACCGTAATCTTCCTGAGTAATAATTACTTCACCTATTTTTATGTTTGATATTCCTAAGACTGCAAATATTAGAGATGAGGAAAATTAGCAGAGATCTATTGACCTGTTTAGATGTGTAGGTATAAACCATGATGTTTTTTATATATATAGGATAAATGAAATATTAATACACTGAGAATGCTGAATTAAATTCTGTCAGTCTACTTTAAGGAGAAGAAATGAATATGAGTCTTAAAATGATATAAAAAAACATTAAATAGAAATGTGCTTGTTAAATAAAATTAAACAGAGTTTATGTGTCTGTTTCACACACACTGGGCATGATTCTCACATTCCCTAAGGACACTATACATCACTTTGCTAGTGTAAAGGGAGCATAAATCATATTTACACTTACTTCATGTCTGCTTTATACTGCCAGAGTCATGTAAAACAGTGCAAGTGTAAATGAAGTTTGAAATAAAAGGAAATGCAACAAAATTCTGTAAGCACAGGCAAAGCACAAAAGACACACTCATGTATTTCTGGTGCTAAACTACAGCCATTATGGAAATCAATGGAGGGACTATTTAGTTTCTTCCTTAGGAAACACAGGAACATTTAAAGGAAAAGGGCTTGACTGTGGAGTCCACTGTGGCCTGCCCCATTTAACCCTGGGATGTTTTTAAAGGGGCTGATTTGTTTTACTTTTTGATTTCCTTTCTCTGAGCTCTTTCTTGAACTGATTTATAATTCTTGCATCTATTGCTGCCTTCAGCAATGTGTTCCATAATTCAGCTACCCTTTGTGTAATTAAATTCTGCTTGAATTGCTTATAGGCTTATATTGCTTATAAGCTTCCTCCTCAATTTCAGTCTGTGATCTCTTGTTTCTGAGTTACTAAAATTGTACTGGGTATACCAGGAATAATGTAGTTTGACTACTAAAATACCCATTCCTGAATTGAGTCTGAATCTCGGATAGGTGGACAAGAAAAACCTCTGTAAACTTACATTTGAATTGAAATTTTTGTCCTTAGAATTTTCTGGTGTTGATGTATAACAGCTGAAATCTACAGAGATAAAATATGTGGTACTATAAACACTCAATCGAAAAAATAAAATTTTCAACCCTGATCTGATCACGTTTTCCAAACCCATATTTTCTTCACTGCTCCTTAGTCCAAATTTGGATATGCCTGAATGTTTAAAATTCCCATTTGTGCTATTTATAATATGCATTTTTATATGCTTTCCTAATGCTCTGATAGTTATGTGTCTCTTAAAGGAACAGGCTTCTTTCTCCTCCTCCTCCCCCCTTCACTTTGAAAACAATCTCAGGAAAATATGCCAGTAAACCAACATGACCACATGCAGTGATATTTTCAAGAAAACCTCAGGAGAAAACCATTTAAATTTCATAGCATAAATCTGAGCTCTTGGCCAGCCTTCCGTTTGCAAGTCGCCTGCACAACTCTCATGCTAATTCTCCACCAAACCTCCAGTTTTATGAAAGCTATATTTTATCTGTTTGGTTCTTTGCAGTCACACGAGAGTTGAAAAAGGAATATTAGCACCACTCACTTTTTATAGTGGGAGTCACAGTACTTGGTTGACCCCTTTTTCAGGTCCTATTGAATTTCCTATACAAAGGAAATGAAAATGTTTTATATTTAATACAGCAGCATGTAACAAGAGGTTTAGTTATTACACATAGTGCTGCAATTTTCTGCCTTTTGTTTCAGTTGCCTGAACTGAAATTTCAAAGCAGAGTGTTTTGGGTGGTTTTTTTGATGTTGAGGCTTCAGACAGGAGGAAGAAGGAACACTATCACCCAACCATATGCATTTCACTCTGAGCGGGTAACGTGGAAATCAGAGAATACAAGCACTGTATGCACCTTTTGTTATTTGATCCCAAACCTCAGTTAAAATATATTGGAGATACATTTTCAGTGAGCTCTTGTTACTGTAGAGCTACTCACAAATAGGTAAAATGATTAGTATTAAATAATCCAGCTCCTTACACCTACCTGCTCTCTTTCACCTGCCCTAAAAGGAGTTTTAGCATTTGGGTAGTTCTGACCCCTGAATCTTTTCTTCTAATCTGTTGACCTGTATATCTCTCCTGGTTGCTACAAACCTGGCAAAAAAGTCAGCTCATAGTACCTAAATTACACCAGCTGCACAAAAGAGGACTGAATTCTAATTACTGTGGCAAGCAAACAAAACATATATCCTAATAAGGAATTTAACATTGATGCCACAAAGTCAATGTTATGACATAATTTAGATTTTATAAAACCTTTTACTGTGAAGTAAAATAAAGAAAAACACATGTGAAATTTTGATTCTGGGAATTAAGCCATTGATTTCAATGGGTCAAGATTTCACTCAGAATATTTAAAAGGCTGAATATTTGGCCAGCCTGTAATACATAGAACTCTCAAGGCGGGGGGGGGGGATAAAAAATGTATATGAGTTGGGCTATATATCTACTGTTCAAAACAATGCACTTATGAACACTGTATTTATTTATTTCAGCTTTAAACAGAGATAATACAAATTCTTATCCCAGGGCATTGCTTACAAAATATAAAAATCCAAACAATCTCCTATGGGAAATGGATAGATTCTTGGCTGGATTATTATACTAGTGATGAATGAAGATAAGAATTTAGGAGATGTTAAAGTATAGAACAATGCCAAATATATACTCAAGAGGACATTGCAGGCAAACTGGTAAAGGTAAAACAAAGCCTAGCTGGAAGAAACCTCACTGCCTTCTGGCAGGTGCAATGAGTATTTGTAATAAAAATTGATGAAATAGAAGTCACATATCTTCAAGGATAAATATGAGATTATAATAACAGAGAGACAGCAAAACCAAGTTCATGGCAGAAAAATGTAAAACATCACAAAATAAAACTAAGAGAAGTGAGAGCTTTTTTTTTCTTTTTCTTTTTTTTTTTTTTTTATTTAAGAAAAAAGCAGTAGTATGACTAACAGCTTACATTCAGGGCCTGCAGTTCCACAGTATCTAGAATTAGTATTTTCTTGCAGAATTTAATGTCAATTTAATGTCTGCAGTGTTCCTTTTACTTATAAGCAATGAAGTTGTCAAGGTTTTCTGGTTGCAAGAAAACCTAAATTATCTCTGCATTCTTTTTTTGCTGCTTCTTGGGTTTCTTCTCCAGTCACTGTGGAGAAGTGGCCTGTTCTGGAATCCTCCGGTGCTTGCTATCAGCACGGATGCATCCCTAATTTAACATCCTTAGTTTAAATGAGGAAACCCTGCAGCCATGACTATTTCCTTGGCTATGGGACCACGTGCCACTGCACTGGTGCTGCCCGTGGGAATGGTTCAAACATCTTGTTCATCCCAATGAATGGAATCTTTGTCTGCACCCTTATCCTCATCTAATCCTTATCTATACACTTGCTCACATGTTAACTAGCTGCACTCCTGACCTCACCCGCTTCAAGACCACCTTTGTTTGAAGGGGACAAGAAAAATTCTGGAATCATCTTCTTTTCTTTCTATTCTTTTCCTTTTCTTTTCCTTCTTTTCCTTTTCCTTCTTTTCCTTTTCCTTCCCTTTCCTTCCCTTTCCTTCCCTTTCCCCTTCCCCTTCCCCTTCCCCTTCCCCTTCCCTTTCCTTTCTTTTCCTTTCCTTTCTTTTCTTTTTTTCTTTTCTTTAAGTGTTGTGCCACTCATCCTAGAATTAACTAGAATTTGGTGAGATCTGTGTATGTCCATTTGACATACAAAACAGTCATGCGACAGACAATGCTGAAAAGGAGAGACATCCAGGTCACTTGAACAGACCAGACAACATTACACTAAACTGAGCCTTTCCTTTCTTTTCCTTTCCTTTCTTTTCTTTTTTTCTTTTCTTTAAGTGTTGTGCCACTCATCCTAGAATTAACTAGAATTTGGTGAGATCTGTGTATGTCCATTTGACATACAAAACAGTCATGCGACAGACAATGCTGAAAAGGAGAGACATCCAGGTCACTTGAACAGACCAGACAACATTACACTAAACTGAGATTCATATTATGATCCAATCAAATATTGGTGAGACTTGGGAATGTCTTTCCTCATGGAGACCATAACGAAAGTCTGAAGCCAGGTCTGGAGTCCAAATCTCAGCATTTGGGGGGATTAGATTCTGTGATTTTGTTTCAGACTCATTTAAGGGAAATATGAAAACATTTTTTGAAACTGTTTTTTGTTTCTTCCTCTGTCTCTCAGGGTAAGGTACTGGCACCAGAAGAAAACAAGGTTTTTTTGATGGTCAACACTATTCCTAACAAGTACATAAATTTCCAGTATATTGAAATGGGATTTTTTTTTTTTCAGAATTAGCTTTTTAATGTTCAAAATTCTTGCCAACCCTTTTTCTCAGTCTTTGGTAGGGAAGAGGGATGGATAGGGCAGGGGTGGTGCAGATATTGAAGAACACTCCAGCAAGGATGGCAGACTTCACCTTTCTGCCTGTAATATCCTGTGTACACAAAAGCAATCCACTGTTCAAGGTTTCCAGGCTCATGAACATTGAGCTGTGGAAACTGCTCCCCACATGCACTATAGAAGTTATTGTAGGGCAAAAAGTGAGGTATAACTAATCTGAACTTCAAAACATTGGGGAGGGAGAAAAAAAACATAGACATTTTTGGAAGAAAGAAGGAATTATACATTTCCTGGGAAGTTGAGGTGATGAAGCGGTGGAATATCCTCCTCAGATCTTTCATTTGTGATGGCTAAGCAGTCTATGCAGGGTGGTCATCTATTCATTTTTCCTAGCAGCAATGATAAAAATGTGTCCAGCATAACTGGATTGTTTTTATTTGTTACCCAGTTCTGTAGCAGGGACTTTTCAATGGCAGGGCCTGATCTCTGGCGTACAAGTTGGATGAAAATGTGTGATAAACTATACACATGAACCCGTGTAAGTAGTACATTTTTCTATGCACTGTATCTTCTTACAACACGAGTTATTACTGTAAGGCAAAGCTGATACAGACCACTAGGAAAGACACATGGTCTGCTCTTGAGGAGATCGTGCTTTCCTTCCTTAGTGTTTACTTCAGGTGAAAATAAAGACAATTCAGAATGTGAATACATGGACACAACATAGACAATTAAGTCTACAGGAGCTGGAATAAGGCTGATTTTCAGGTCTGATATTTTTATGTGTAGCAAATTTGAATTACATGGTGATTGCTGTCACCTTCCTTTTCCTTACACCTTTCAATAACGAGGCCATCTGCAGTAGCTGCTTAAGATCCTGAAGAACATGAGCGCAGCTGGCTGACTAGGAGATATCTAAACTCCCAACTACCTTTTACTGCCTTCTTGGACAACAACATTCAGTATTGTTGCTGATGTATGGGAAAGTGAAAATTGCTTATTCTCAAAGATTTTAATCATAAGGCACATTTTGATCTTCTGCTATAATTTCTCATAAAACAATATCTCTTATTTGACACACAGTAATTTCTGCATCAAATCTAACATTTATTTTGAAATCTTTTAGGAAGGTATTCAACCTTGACATAAAAGCTGCACAGAATCATGTGCATCACTGAGAATCCACCTCAGTAATGTATTCACTGTTATTACTGGAGATTTATTTTACCTTCCACAGCTCTGTATCTGTTGACATAATCGTTGGTAGGCTTAGTTCTTTATGAAATTGTCGTTGTATTTTTTCTATACAATGTTTCAGTGACTTTAAATTGTTAAATGCATTAAATAGTAGAAAAACATGTAGATATGTTTGACTTCCAGTTCACATAAGTGAATGGAAAGAAAGGAAATATATATCTGTTAAGTACTGATATTACTTGGAATTCTGGGACTTCAAAATAGAATTTAGATACTGCATTCAAAATGAATCAGTGTCTCTGATGGTATCAAGTCTACAGAGGAAACAGATGTAAATATTTTGTCCAACACAACAGAGACAATTTGGAGCCATGTTAAGGAAAATAGAGATCACTTGTCTAAAGGTTTCTGGATTTGGTCTAGACTTCCTGTGTTGTTAGAAAAAAGGGAAACACAATTACACTTAATAGATATAACAAAACTTGTGAAGGAGACAGGTTTTAATCTGAAGACTTTCTTTTTTTGTTAAAATGTTTTAGAAAAAGCCTATGCCAAAGAGAGAAACTCTGTTTCTAATGGAAAACACTGCAGATAATTCAAAACTTTAAAATAATTCTAAGCAAAAAAGAAGGAGGCCTTTAGAGTCATAGTAAAAGTTTTGTAAATATTAGGGACTAGATCAAAAACTTTCTGAAGTAAAAGGAGTAATTTTGCATTGATGTGGTTTCAGTGTAGGTGTATAAATATTTTGGTGGTTGAATAATATTTCTCTTTATTTTGCCAAACTGTCCACAAGCAATCTTTAATTTTATTTTTTTTTTTTTTTTTCGGTTTATAGAACTGACAGAGTGAAAACAGAAATGTATTTGAAGACTTGTGCAATATTAAAATAAGTGATTAATTTCCTTCCAAGGAGTTGTTCAGCCCTACTGAGAAAAGAAAATGACACGGTCATGAAAAAGCAGTTAAGTGAAAACTTAACTCCTCTCTGAGAAGAATATGAAGTTCACTTCCCTGGATTTATTAAACCTTTTGCATTTAGAAAGGCACCTTATAATTCTGTTTTCTTTTCTCTTCTTTGTCAGGCTATTTTAGAATGTACAACCTAGAGGACAGGTTATGATATTTTGGTGGAGATAATTTTCAGTGGCACAGAATACCTACAGCCAATGATACATAAGGAAACATATGAATAAATATAAAGCTGTAATGAGTAATAATATTTGTTAGAAGGAAACTCTTGATTTGCAGAGAACTGTTTCTGGATTCAATATAACCTGAGTAAAATAACAACTTGGGTTTTTTAAAAAAAATATATTTTTTTTTTTTCGTAGACTGTTATATGCATTCAACTCTAAGTTTCTTGGTGTTTTATAAGAGTAATAGGAGTTACTATCATTCAGGGTCAGAATTAACCATTGTGAAAATCTAACCTTATCTCCTTCAAAAAACAATTATGGAATTCCCTCATCCAGACCATAATTGTTGATTGAGTTAAATTACAATTTTTAAACAGAAATATAACCCTGCACTTAGGCTTGTGTCTTGGAGACAACATCACATCCTTAGTGTTTCAATGTTTTGTGATAAATTTGGTTTAAAAATAGTGTGTTACATACTGTTTTCATTACAAAAGCAAGTTTCCATTTCTTTCTGTTTTGCCAGAAAACAATAGTCATGAGAAGTCCTAAAAGAAAGAGGGTTCTGTCTCATAACCATTGGACTAGAAAATAGCTCAATGAGATGCCAATATGACATAAAACATCTTTCCAAATTCAAACTGAAATATTTATTGAATACTTTGCCTTTTTATTCTTTTTCAGAGTTGCACATTATATCAACTAGACTGTTTATATAATAAATAATGTTCAGAATTCATAAGGCCTACATTAGGTCTAATTAGGAAGAAAAAGTTATGTGTTTATATATGCACAGTTCATGTTTGTGTGGGGAAAAACATCAAAAGGTGATGAGAAAGGCCTTTTCAGCTCTCAGTGCTACCCTGGTAATTCCATAATAGATTCACTTTGCTCAAAAGTGAGTTCATATTTGTAATAAATATAGACAATAAATCATCCTTTGACCATCCAAAATTATCATTAACTTCCTTGAATTTTACTTCAATCACTCTACATTCATTCCTATCTCATTTAGACACAAGTGACAAAACTGAGTCCTTTTAAACTTTCTCAATTGTAGAAAGGATGTATTTCCTACTCAGTAACAACTCTACACACATAATTAGTAACTACTGATCTTTGTTTTTTTCATCATAGAGTATCACATCAGCATAACATTTGCTTGCTAAGACCAGACCAGATGGAGGTAATCGAAATGTGAACGCAAAAGTGTTTCTACCATTTTACTACTCTAGCTGACTACTTTCCCCAAAATTGAGGAACTTTGAGAAACTGTTTTTAAAGTATATTGTCAGAGATGAGTGACTTTTCAAGAAGAAAACCTCAATAATATCAAAAACTGTGAGGCAGTGCCTGGCTTGCTATAAGCAGATGCCATTAGCAACTATTGCAGCTCTTGATGGTTTTCCTTTGGCAAGAAAGCCATGAGCTGTGCATAGCTCCAAAAGTGACTGAAGATTTTCATACTGGCTAAAAACGTTCTGAAAAAGGACAATGAGAAATATCATATTCTGGATGTGGAGTGTTTTTTCTACTTATCACAGTTTAATTTGTTTCTGGCATTCTACACTTGTCAACCTATTTATGTATTGGAAGCTATTTGGATGCCAAGGTAACGTGTGAAAGCAATACATGTAAAAGAGAGACCTTAAGCAGTCTAACACAGAAGATAATGATAACAACTGTTCTGAAAAATGACATTTTTAAAAATCTTATTGTGAAATGAGAGAGAAGATTAAGCTTGTGATCCTGTGTGCATTGTAAACCGGGCTCTCCGAATGTAACACCACACTCCATCATGTAACCACAACCAATCATTCTGAAATGAATCGAGCAGCTCAGTAGAAAACTTGTTCCTAAAATGTGATTATAATCATGCAGTGATCCACTACTGAATGCATTTGCCTACTACATGTATTAATTTATATCTGTAGTATATCTGTAGTGTATCTGTAGTTTCAATAGCAAATGTATTTTTAAAAGGAGCTGAAGTTCATTCATAAGCAATCACATCCAAATTAATACCTACCATGTTTAAAAAATAAGGTAGAAATTTCAGTGGCATAGGAAGTAAGTAAATAAATAAATATGACTGTCAAATGTAGTTCATGCGAAACAGTTCCAAGGAAGCTGGAAGCTGGTCGGTTTTACAACCTTTTGGGGAATTCTTCTCTCATTTTAAAAATTGCCATAGAAACAGTTATATGTAAATGGGAAGTCTAACCAAATAAACCTAGATGTGAGCTAGAATGAGAACTGATGCAATTTTGTTCAATTTTCACATTAAAAATTGCAAGAGAAACTCCAATTCCATTGAGAAGATATTTGTAAAAGTCCTGAAACTTATTGGACTAATACATCTAGATGTTTTCTTCCAGGCTTCTGAACTGCTTCAGTTGAGGGAAATGCAGTACAGTCAGCATTCAACTTTAATTGCAATGAGGTGACAACATACTGGGTAATGAGTTGTTTATGAGTTGTAGATGTGTTTACAATGAGTTGACAACGTGTTGGATAAAGTGTTCTTCTAAAGTTGTAGATCTATTTACAGTGAACAGTGGGGGAATGTTCATTAGTTGTCGATTTGTTTGTTTACATTGTTTTCGATTTGCAATTGCTATAAAACAAATCGCAGGCTGATGAAGGATGATTGTTTGTGTGCTTTAATGATTTACTGTAGTAGCTTGTCTGAAAAAGTACTTAACTCTGCTTCATCTGTCAGTTCCCACTGCAAAAGCTCCCAGTCACAATAGTTTTATTAGCACAGCATGGGCCATTTGTAAGAACATTATGCATCTAAAAAATCTCAGTGCTTTCCTGTTCAGTCTGTTGTATTTTGACTGGCTGAGCTCAACAGAAATCCTTCTGCTCTGTACAAGTTTATACCTCTTAATGTGCTCCAAGATGTATATTTGAAGCTATACGTACACTGTCCTGGAAATCCTTTCCCTGCTATCTCCTCAGTAATGTTGCATGCTTCAAGTTCTACTGCTGTCTACTATTTCTTGCTGCTGCTACCTTCTCAAAAACAGTTTTAAAAAAAAATTTTAAAATCTGCCATCAGGTTATGCTGGGTTACATGATATGAAGAAAAACAAATATACACTTTACGGGCTTTTTGGTTACAGAAAGTCTTTTAACAGTTTGCAGCAATTTGGCAAGATATTCATTGTAACATACTTTGTTACTTTAGTCACTGTATGTTTAATAGCTTTTGTTCAAAACAGACATAAAAAGTAATTTTTGATTGTTTTGTTCTTATGTTAGTTTTTCCCTGTTACATTTCCTGTGGCCCAGTACAAGTATGTTTCACAGGTTTTCTCCTTATTATTTTCAAAGAACATTACATTATGTATTCCACACTCCCCCTTTTGTCTTCCCTTGCTATGCTTCACTGTGCCCATTGGCAACTCCTGCAAAAAACCAGTGATCATCTTGCAATGATTAGGATGGGATTTTTGTGAAGCCACATTTGGGGTTTTCAGCTAAACTGGAAGCAGCATTGACTCTCAAGGGAAATTGAAAGTGTTTCTAGCTCTGTATTCGTAGAGCGAATAAGAACTAAGCAAACTAAAAATGTACTAATCCTGTTTTTAGCCATCAGCTCATGACAGTATTGGCACATATTCTTATCAGAAAGAATCTGCACTGAGGAAATCTCAGAGGAAAACATGTACTCTCTTTGTTGCAAACAGTAGCTTTACTTATTTGCACTCACAATTTGCACCACAACGGCTACAAAACACAATATTGATGTAACACAATATGAAAACATCCAGAATTTCCAGACCCCTTGTATGTTCCTATGTGAAATTACCAAAATCTCTGTTTGTGAAAATGCATCTCAGTGGCTCATCAGCACTAACTCTGTCCTTTGGAAAGGGGATGGTGAGCTTCGCACCTTCTCATGTCACATCCCATTGCAGAGACTGGAAAGTGGTGTGGAGGAGATTGAGAGGAGCCTTTATTCTATGTATAAAGTATGGAGTTTGGAAGTGTTGGGATAGGTGGGAGAGAAAGCATGGGAAGGTCAAAGACGGGGACTAATGGAAAAATGAAACTCCTCTTAACCCTCCCTATTTCCCATCTGGAACAATTGCATCTGCTTTTCCAGTTGTGCCAGTAAGTAGAAACTGTGGGTACAAGCGTACTCTAATGAACTAAATGGGTGTTTTGCTACCCATTTTTTTCTGGCAGCAGTGGGCCTAGAAGATGTCAGGTGCATCTTCTACTTTAAGATTCCAGCTTTTTAGTATTAAATGTTACAGAGACAGGTAAGCCATGCTCAGCATTTTAGCATCATTAGATCTCTTTGGGGAAAATAATACCATTCTGAAAAATATGAAGTTTTCATCCTTAAAATGAATCTTTTTCATCTTTAAAAAAAAAAAAAAAAAAAAAGGTCTTTAAAGCAAGCAGCTGATATTTCTGCATCTTTTAAGTACATGGTTTTGACTAAAGTTTCCCAACTCATTTCTTATCATGCGTTTCTTCAAGTGTTCATTTTGTCCTTAAATACCTGTAAAAAACTCCCCCCCAAAAAGCTGATAAAGGAGTCTAAGAGATGTCTGAGGTCTGAATTGCATTGCTGAAAACCTGCTCTACCCAGTCAAAATGAATAGCTTCTGGACCATGTCAAAATGTGATTTTTGAATGTCCTGAAAAATATAAAAACTAATCCCAGAATCAAATGACTAAAAAGTCCGTCATCTGATGAGTCTCTGAGATCTTAGACACATGAGAGAGATCTGGAAACCAGACGGCCCAATAGATAGCAATCAGAAACTGTAAACTGCGGGCTATAATGTAAATGAATTACCAGTGTCCTGATTTTTTAGCTTTCTTCCTTATTATGCCTTTATCATCAGTTTGTAATCAGGAATTCAACTGTTTGAAATTTATACACACTATAATTCTCAATACCCTTTTCCCACCACAGTTAGGCACAGGGGTACAAACTGCATCTGCAACGAGAGGTGCCAGCTCCGTGGCCTTCCCACCCCTTGGAGAGCCAGGTTCAGCCCTGCCGGGGAAAGCGGGAAAACTGGCTAGACTCTTCCATAATTCTGTTCCACGAAACCAGGAGTGGGCAAAGAGCTAATCTAGCTACATTTTTATGTTGCCTGGGCTTTCTTATCATATCAGTCACGGTGTTAATGCACTGAAGTCGTGCAGCTGGCAAGGTAAAAAAGCATAGGGGCAGTGTGTCAGTGCAAGAACTTTCTGTGCCTACCTCTATATGGTTATAGACCTCAGCTGGGCTTGCGGTCTAAATCCCTCATCTTTTTTGAGGAGAAAAAAAAAAAAAAAAAAAAGGGAGATCAGAAAAAAGAAAAGTAACTTCTCCCCAAGTGGAAACTTTGCCATTTCAGCAATTAGAGCTTGCCTTTTTCTGTGAATGACCTCAGCATTACGAATGTTGTCCGTGTTGGTGCAGTGTAAAGTCTGTATTTTTTTTATCCATTTAAAATAATGACTCTATAGAACCCTGAAGATCAAAATAAAAAAAATATTTTATAATGATATTTTCTATCAAAGATAAATAGCAGTGTGAACATTTGAATGCAATAAAATACACTTCACAATATGCTCATTTGTCCAGAATAGATAATAATATTAAATTTAATGTACTTTTCTATAGGTTTGATCTTTCACAAGTATAACATTTAAAACTAGAATATATTATTTTTATACCTCTATATCACATTATAGAGCATTTATATTATAATGGGATGTTTTTTCATAGTCTATTTTTAAAAAATCCTGGCCCTATATAACTATTACTTAATTTTTTAAAAAATCGTGTCCTTTTATACATAATACTTTCTATAGCATGGTAAAAGTTCTTATTTTTTCAGTTATTTTTTATGTGAGGAGGTATTAACTCTAATTACAGAAAATGAAAATTATTACTATAAAATCAGTTGCAAAGTCTGAGAAACATAGCTCGGGATTATTTTCTCTCACTGGGAAGTGCTTCAACATATAAGCTGTAGCTTTCCACATTAAGAAATAAACAAATAAACAAGGAAATAAAGCAGATTTTTATGATAGACAATTAGGAGGCAATTTTCTAAAACATGAATGGGAGGCACTCATAGAAATTCCATTAAAGAATAATCGAGGCTGTGGGTATGCATCTATTCACACTGCTTTTGAAAATATACTCCAGGATGAATAATTTCCATATGTACAGTAAGTTCACAGCTGATGCTTTATTGTCCACTGAGCCATCATTGTCCTCAGCTGAGGAATCAGCTATGCACATGTTTTTCCATCAAGAAGTAAGGTAGTGTTTTTATTTACTAATATGCAATGCCAGAAAACTTTGAAAGGAATTTTAATGATATTTGCAAATTACCTGGGTCTAAAACTCACCTAGCAGCAAAGAATACAGAGAAGGTAATAGAGAAACCGCTGTTCATGTCATTTTCATAGCTTCTTACATATTCATGTTCCAAAAGGATTTCTTTCACAGAAGCTCATGCTCATCTAACCAGACATTTTGTAAGTAAAAATGCATGAAATTTAAACCAGCTTTTCATATGGACTTTTTTTTTTTTTTTTTTTTTTTTTATGGCTGAGTGTTTTAACAATCCAGCAATGGTAGACACCTATAAATGTATAATGTGATGGATTAGATTGTAATGCAGTCTGGATGCATATGGAGGTGGTGTTTGCCCTTCAGTGCAAATCCATTTTAATGTCAAAAGGAATCCATTGGAATTAATAGTGCATTGTCCAGGCAATAAGTAAAACATTACAGTAGTTTTTCCTTTGAAAAAGAATCCAGTCTTCCTCCTTATTATAACAATTATGACAAAGGATAAAGCTACATCTAATAAGGAAATAGTAGGAAAATCAAACTATCGATGACTTGGTTAGGTTTGGATTCCTGGTTTGAACCTGATTTTAAAATAGGAATTTTAAAGAATTTGTTAAAGAAGCTTTATTCTCTTCATGGTTTGTCAAAGCACATTGTAAAACCAGCAACAAACACCTTACACGGACGTGCACGAATTTGGGGCATGTCAGCCTGAGGAACTTGGGAAAGTTAAACCAAAATAGCTGAAAGGTGTGAATGTAAAGCATGTTATGTAAAGTGCTTTACAGTTCTATGAGAATACGCTCACTGAAAACCAAAATGCTTTTGTACCTTTCCAGCAATAAGACCACTTTGTTTCTCTGTAGGTCTCAAAGAGACTTTAAACTAAGGTCTACATTTACGTGCTCAGCAACTCAGTTAAGCTTTCCTGAGAATCTTCTTGTAAGTGTATTTCTAGTTTATACTTTACATTAGAAATTAGTATTTAACAGACACACACACCCCAACTGGTTTTACTTCTGTGCAAACCTATATATACTTTAAGACTATTCATATGTTTAAAATGAGGAACATCCGTAAGTATCATAGTAGATTTCAATGAGCATAGGAATAGCTCAGTGGAACCCTCAAGATAAAAAGGAGTAAGTAGGTAAAAACAAGAGAATACACCAGAACAGTGCTTCAAATAATGTATGAAGGGTGCAACACCTTCGTGGATTTTCAAGTAAGCCACTGATGATTAAATGGCTCCCACTGAGCATATTAGACCCGAAGTATCTACCCATTCATTAAATTCAAAAGAGGATTTCCACAACATTCTGTTCTGTAGGAATTGATATAAAATGTCATTTCCTTTTTCCAGATATCACTGTCAACATGATTTTACTTACACTGCTTGATTTAAAATAAAATCAATATTGCTTAACTAAGAGGATACGTTTTGCATTTTTGTGAATAAATCTTCCTCTCCTGATCATATTCAGCAGCTAAATTGCTAAAATAGCAAATACATACAAATATATTTTCCTACATTTTTCCTAGTACCACCTGCATATTTATGAGGATTGCCAGTGATTCATATCACTGGAAAAATACTCTGGGAAATAATTTCTCTGACAGGATATGCTGGGGAAAAGTACACATGTGAGGGCCACAGTGATGTGCAAAAGAGTGATGTCCCCTTGTGATGTCTCCACTGAAAAACAATGCACAAGGAGGGCTCATAAATGACTCAACATCACTGGTCCCAAACATTCTGCAAATAAAAGTTCCTGCTCTGTCTCAAATTCCCCCAACATATAAGAAGAAAGGCAGTTTAAAACATAAAAAGACTCTTAGTTTTTCAGCAATCTGATTTTAGTTTCAATTTTTTTTTCCATGATGGTAAAAATCTTGCTTCAAAAGTGAGAAGAGAATTAATAATTTCATTTTACAAATGGCTTCTATTCAAATTCTTTATGGTTTCAAGTCTCAGAAAAATAAACTTAAAAAAAAAAAAAAAAAGAAATCCTCAGAAGATATTTGGATTAGAGAAAAATCTGTAAGTGCACATCCAGCTCCCTTAAATGTGAAAAATTACATTTCTCCCAAATTAATTTGCAATAATCTTATATTACCTCTCAAGGATTATGTCCAAAATTTTTGGATGAAAATGCGTTACTCATATTTCTGGTACATACAGTTTCTGTCAGCATATTAATTGTTCATTGTTTTTTTTTGAATCAAGCTTGTCCCAAAATCTCATACCATCATATTTTGATATTCATGTAACATTTGAAAAAGCACAAAATTTCAATTTTTTGAAAAGATTCTTCTGGAATATGCAGAGAGTTATCCATTACTGTAAAGTCACAGAAGGACAAGAATGGTAATAGAATGGTAAGAATGCAATGTATGCATTCAGGTTGCATAAAATGAATGGCAATGAATAGTTTAAAACCTTTTTTACTAACCTTACAGCCTCAAAAACAAAAAAAAAAATCTCTCTCCAGTACTTCATTGTTTATTGAAAATCTTTGTGCTTTTTCCAACACAAAACCCTTCAAAATACAAGTTATATTCAAGCTGCCTGTCAAGTATTACCTACTGTGAGTGCCAACAAGATATTTTCCTCTCTTTTCTAATTGGGTAACACAGCTAATTACTGTTGTCTGTGGAATCATGTTTGATTGGCAGCTTGAATGCAAACGGAAACCATAATTTCAGATGATATTGTATAAACATTTGGAATAGGGATGTGCAAGCAGTGAAACTTCAACCAAGGGAAATTGATATGCTTGATAATAAAAATTACCTGAGTTTCATGGATAAATAATGTCTGATAACAATTCTTTTAAAATATATGGATTCTTGCCAAGTGCCCACACTTTCTAAAAATTCTTTTGGCAAAGTATTAATCAGAAAAGTCAGAAATGTATTTGAAATTACGCAAAAACACTGTTAACCAGACATCAAAGTAGAGCAGTCTTTGGATACACTTTAAAATACTTCTAGATTAAGTATAAAAAGTTAAGGAAAAAGAGATGTAATCCATAATACAAAAGCATACAAATGGGAAGATGTAAAAACTAAGTTTGACAAAGTCTCTTAAAATAACGTATACAAACTAATTTTAGAAGTACTAGGACTATTCATAGAAGACATCTGTGTTAGGTCATGAACGTTACCAAGACGTTAGATTTCATAGTTGTATTTCAGAATTGTCTCTCCAAGTTTCCCTCATCTCTCTATCTTTTTGATCTAAAAAAAAAGAAAGCAAGTGAGCATGTTACACATCAACATCCAGGTCAAAAGATAAGATACTTGAGCCTGGAGAGGAAGAAGATTGAGTCCTAATTTTTTTTTCCCAAAAAAAATTTTTCCAGGACATGAAAAACAGAACAATGCAAAAACCAATAGAAGGGATGACTACCTGCCTGAAACATTTATTTAGCAAACTAATGTCCTTACTTTCTTCACCTTTTCTTTATCTACTGCTTTACCATGTTAGCTTAACCACTACTCTTCAGATTCCCAGACCTCTATTTGAATGCTCAGATTTCGTTTAATGAAGACCTTTAGGGAATGTTCAGAATTACTGTTGACTCATAGTGAGTCTTCCTGGACAATTCTAACTGCATCAACATGTAACCAAGAACCTGTTAAAATGCTGAGTTCCTTTTGAGAATAAATGTGGAAACCCTCCTAATTCTGAATTTTTTATATGATCTGTTGTTTCCACCAAGTAAAAGATCTTTCTAAAGTTTACGCTTGGGCTTTTGTGTTTATGAAAATGACTTATCTAAATTACATATTTGAAGAAAAGAAGATAAAAACACATATACCATTTAAATAAATTCTTTTAAAATAATATTCCTATTATGGAAAATGTTTCAAAAAACACAAAATGAAATATAATAACATTCCAAAGGAAGCCTCGATATTGTTGAAGCTGTATTTTTCTAACAGAAAAACATTGTTGTTAAATGTTCTGTTGAGTCTAACAGACATGGAAGTTGCAGTTTTCAGTTGTAATTGCCAATAGGAGGGTGAGCAGAGATGTTTTTGTTAAAATTTCTTAATTGAAGCTTCCATATAATTTTAAAGATTTTACCTGATTGTTATGAAGATTGTTATGAACAGCCACGTTCTAGAATATCACACATTGTCTCTTGAAAGATATCATTCAGGAACAATGGCATCTAGCAGTAAATGATGCAAAAGATGACTTCACGTGGCAATTCAGGCATTGAATGCTGTTGTATTAATTTGAATGGCAATTGCAGTACTGAGTGTTTTCCGTTTGTGAAATTTTTGAGAAACTGAGATACTGCAGAATATTGCATGATTTATCCTTTGTGCCTTCTTTCCTTTGGGCCTGGCTGAAGAGTTCTACTATCTGAACTGAAGTCCTTGATTTATTCACAAAGTAGGGAGCTCTCACATTCAATTATTCTCTCTGGCTCGTAATGCTTGCTTGCAATTTGGCATAATTTGTACCACAAAAAACCCACAACTGTTGTTGTCTTACATGTAAACGATCAGTTGGCTTTGTAATAAATATTTTTGCATATGTAAAATTGCAAGAGTATATATAATTTTGATTGCTGTACATTGAAATCAAGCATTTTTCACATATATTACATGTGCAGATACATAATGTTTATTTCTAAAAACACAGACCTTGACTTTACTGTGATTCAATACAGTCTCATCACATCATCCTTTTTTTGATTTTGTAAATTTAAGATGCCATGTGGCTTTAAGTTTTTTAGCTCAATGCATGTTTTTGATGCAGTAGTCTAGATGGCATCGCTGGGAATTGAATTAAAATGTGAATATATGGAAAAAAATGAACCAATTTATTAAAGGCCAACAATTGCGTTATACAATGACTCAGCCGAGCAACGGAAGTTAATGTGGTATATCTGCTAAGAAGCGAATCTACTATCACGACTGGGGGCAGACAGCTCAGCAGGAGGAGGAAGCACGCAGGAATAGCTCGCTCGCAACAGCCGGCAACAGCTGGTGCACAGCACCTAAGGAGATTGCAGAGGGCATTCCTACCACAGTGTGCAGAACAGAACCATGACCACCTAATCTGCAAAATCCCTACTAAGCATAGACTCACAGGGAGATCTCAGACCTAAAAAGCACTACTTTTATTTGCAAGGACGTTTCTCTGTAAAAATCTTAAGCATATCACAGGGTTTACAGTCCTGCTCTGCTCTGAAAAGGGCCAAATCCCTCTTCCATTCCCAAATAAGATGTTTGTCCAAATGCCAGCAGCATGCCTGGTTAGATATTTGGATACCGCTGTATGACAACTAGTTGTTTAAAAAATTGAGCAGTGAAAATAAAATTAAATTCCAGCTTTTCACACTATTATAGTCATTGACCTTTAGGACAGCTACAGGCCATCTTCTGCCATCTTTGCGAAAAAGCTTCTTAATGCTTTTATGTAATATTAGAAAGAATTAAAAAATGCAAGATAAAGATTTTAATGTATTAATATTTGAACAAAACTTTGCTGTATCACTAATAAAATCTTACTTAATACCTAATTTGTACTCTAAAAATGGTTCATGTTAGGATATATCTTGCTCTCGGATTCAATTGTAGTTGATGCTCATATCAGCAACATATATATCTTCTGTATAAATGTTCTGCTTCCTTTCACAAAGACTTTCTTATCCATAAGGCATCTCAGAACTTCTTTTCACACACAAATAGTAATACAGATTCTACCAGACCTGGCTTTCTTTGTGATACAGTAAAGGCTGTTTGGAGGGGCTAAGTGACATCATATTACTCAGCATAATAAATACCAACTGCAAGGTGAGGTGACTGGTACTGACAGTACAATAAATAAAAGGCAGAAAATTTACTGAACCTCACGGTGTATGAAAAAGGAAATGTTTCGAATGCAAAGTTAGACCTTGTTAGCTGGCAAGAAGACTTAGGGTTGATGAATGCATATAAGTTTGCAACTGTGGGAGTAGTCCAGTTGCATGCTTGCAAATTTACTAGCTGATAAACATTAATCTTCAGCAATCTTGTCTATTAAAAGCAGAAGTGGAGAAATGAAATATCACATTGCTGAAACCTTTGTGTCATGTTTAAAAGCTACAGAACAGAAATAAAAGGTTTGGTTTCAAACACTTTAACTTACATTTCTTTTACATCTCCTACGACTTCTTACTTTATCAAAGGAATTGGATATTCTTTGTGGAGGATTTAACCTATGATAAAAGCAAAGAACACATTTGGAAACCGGTTTTGATTTATCATTTAGGAAGCCTCCTAGATCAGACATCCTCTGAACAAATCGCTGTATACAAGACACCAGCAGTATGATTTCTGCCTCCCTCCATTACAAAAAAGGGTAATAATTTATTTAAAGATTTCATGCCCTGGAAGTACCAAGACTTTAATTAGAAACCACCAAGTCAAACAATGCAAACATTTAGTTCATATGCATATAGTTTATTTGTGAACATATAAGTATTTGCTAGTTAAAAGAAAAACAAAATTAATATTTCAGTCCTCTTTTTTTTCCTGCACATAATAGTAAATCAAACATGAGTTCTGAACAATGGAGCAACCCTTAGACAAATGGTTAAATAAAATTAAGGTGATATAATATTCAAGGAAATAATTCAACAAGATATTTAAGGAAATAATTTACGCCCAAATATAAGGCAAGTTTTGAGTTGCTGGCTGGTTGGCCTAGCCATTTGAGCTGTTTCTTTGGTGAACATATTTGCAAATAGCAATCTGAAATACAATTCATGTCATTGTATTTGCTCACAACTCACTTTTTCATTTAATCATTATATTAGGAAACTTCTTAGAATAATCACAGACGTTGCCTTAAAGGAAGACAGAGTACATGTTTATGGTCTAAATAGGACTTGTTTTGGAGCATTGTTTCATCTTACAGACAGAAGTCTAATGTCCAAAGACTGAAGGTCAAAACCAGTAAAGTGAAAATTGGAAATAAAAGGCAATATTTGATGGTGAGGACGATTAACTGTTATAACAGTTTTCCAAGGGATTAAATAATTTTTTTCATCACTTGGAGTCTTTAAATCAAAATATGTGAGTTTCCAAAAGATATTCTATTATGCCTCTGTGGGTTATTGCTTGCTACAGGAAAACTGGATGAAATCTCTAATCTTTTTTTTGTGCAAAAAGTCAGACAACATGATTATGATGGCACATTCAAAATGCATTTGTCTGTTCATTTAACCTTCTAAAATTTGAACTGATATGAATAACACTTTTAAAAAAAAATCTGTTTTGTGGTGTATTCTGGTCTGAAAATTAATGTCGTGTTTTTGACATAGAGGCAGCATTCAAACATCATAATTTTCTTTGCTATAATCACTCAGACAGCAAACAGGGAGAGGTTTCCACCTTCTGCCTTCTTGCTGTATCAGCCACAGGTAATTTGTAAATAACAGTGACTGGCTATGCTAAAGTTTGTCCTTGTAACTAAAAGGAGACAGCTGAGGAAAGGGCAGGGAGTCGGGGGGGATTCTACACATTCAATGGCAGTTTGGGGATCCGTCTATGTCAAATTATCATTTCCATTTTGTTTTGTGATTGTAACCTTCATTGCAAATTAGAGCATTCATTCTGTAGCAGCATCTTGACACCTAGTGAAGGAACTGTAATAGTCCATGACAGGGCAATCAACAGCTTTCAGTACTGACTGGCTCTTCCTTACTAGAGCAATGATATTCAAATCGGTAGAGCCATTAACTTTGTATAACTATGGAGGTAATGGGGAGGACAACCACGACAAAGGTTTAGACCTGAAACCTGGACCTTTTCCTGCCTGCTTCCAACTCAGCACATAATCCAGATGGGAAGAAAGCACATGTTAAAAAACATTTCTTCCCTGTGCAAGGCTGGCCAACTAGCAGCAGAGTCTATAAGACTGGGCAAAGCATCACAGGGGATTTGCTTGATCTAACTCAGATGTAGGTCAGTCCTAGGACTCCAAGTGTAGCAATATCTAGTCCCGTAGACCACAAATCAAGAAAATAGTGTTCTTCATATAACCAACGTTACTGCAAATATCCCTATTAAAGAAGATAAGAAGAGTTGTGGAGGAAATATTTCTTTTTCTGTAGATTCATTCCTTAATTTTGCTGCTTCAACGGCAGCAATCAGATGTGTTCTCCGACTGTCCGTGTTCCGCACCACCCCCACCACCCCCCGTTATAATTTCCACAGTGAAGTAACTCTCTTGGCTTATTAGAACATATTACAGCTCGGTGCTGGGGAGGAGGGAAGTTTCAAATCTAAAAATGTCCAACCACTGTGTAACATTCTGTCTTCTGGCTGTGGATGTAACTGGAAAACCCCATCCTAATTATGACTGGAGCTTTATATATTCAAATATACTTTTGCTCAAAGTAGCTCACTTGTACATTTCTGTACCCATTCTTTCTAAAAAATACTATTACATCTGTAAGATAGTTATTCTAGACAAAAAAGCAGTATATTGTTATAATCCAAGCTAATTTTATTTTGAGTCATCACCTATGCCATTTGTTTGTTAACTTTGTCAATTATATTTATTAATTGGGAATTTAGTGTGTGATGTACAGCAAAATGGCTGCAATGATCATTACTGAATACATAACTCAAAACCAGATGGTGACTGTTGAAAACCATATATTAAAAAAATATAAAATAACTTATTAATTAGAAAACATTCCCATATAAATTCCTTTGCCAATATGCCAGCAAAGTTGCCACCTACAGGCTTGTTTAAAATGAGTTTTCTTGTAAATGAGATTTATAATTGTATAATACTAAGAATTAGTGCTGCCTTTCTCTATTTTCAGCTGAAGAAACTGCAATAAAGGCATCAAAGTCTATGAAAATCTCTTCTTAGTTGTATCAGGAAAAATCATTATTTAGGGGCTGTGCAGGTAGATGATATGAAAGAACAAATTACATAACTGTATAATCACATAATTTCTGAAGTAGCACTTTCTGTAAAACAGGATGGACTACAATATGGCAAGATTAAAAGCAAATGCAAAATTAAGCCACTTAAGTTGAGATAATATTTTTTCTTTTCCACAAGGAATGTATATGACAAAAAATACTGATGTGATTGGAATAAAACACCCTCCATTGTTACACTAAATCAGACTGTCTGTCAACGATGTTATGAAATCACTGGTTTTCAACTTCTTTCTCCTTCTTACTAAATCTCTCCCTGGTGCAGCACCAGTGAAATCAAGAGTTTTGCTGGGGATATACAGAGCTCACTGCCTTTGAAATAGTGTTTCGACATTTTAAAACCTCATTTACAAACTATTATGTCTTTCTCAAGTTTCTTAGCAATATCTCCACTGTGAAAGACTGTACACAAGGGGCTTTTTTCTGGTTAAAGAACCAGAAGAAAAGGAAACTATCCTCCTTGGATCAACAGTCCCTACTGAGGAATCCATCCATTAAACCAGCTTGATCAATTAGCCATTACAGACTTAATAATTTCCTTTTTAAATAATGAGAAATTCTTTAATTCTGCAGATCCATTGGACAAGTATACCAAAGACTATTCATACACAAACATATATGAGAATCAAGAAGATCATTTTAGAATCATATTCTTCCAGCCCAGTCGGTGTCTGCCTGCATTTTTTTCTACTGTTAAAAGTGAGAAGATGACAGTAAAAAGTTGATGGTGGCTGGTAGTTTGTTCTGAAAATTAACCATTATCTTATATTTATCACATCACAAAACCTCGTTAGTATAAATAGATAGACTAATTTACTTCTGAACAGTTCCTGAATTATTGAACTTCTGATCAGTTCTCTATAGGAAGGGGCATGACTTGCATTTTTGGGTAGCCCTACATTTTGGCCCCACATATTACAAAATCTGTATTCCTGCCATTATTCCTTCTCTCTAATATATACTTATGTAAGTATATTAGATGCATCAAACACTGATGTATCTAATGTAGAAAAAAAATATCTCACTGTTAATACTGTAGTACTGATTAGAGGCCATATCCTGACTGGGTCAACCTTTTGCAAGGTTGATCTACTTCTGAGTTAGATCAAGCAAATCCCCTGTGGTGCTTTTTATACAAAAAGGCCATCTTTGCATTCGTAATTTACAGGTTCCTCTCACTGGAACCCAATGTGTTTGTCTGCTGAGGAGAACAGGATTGTTTTCCTCTCAGATCTCTGAAAGAACTGTACATGAAAGTACAAGTCTGACACTTTTAGAAGAAAACTAACAAGTATGATACCATTTGATGGGAAATGGGGAAAGGAAGACTTTATGAGCTTCTTGAAGGAAGAGCTGAAAATTTAGAAATAAAATAAAAGCAGGTTAAAAAGCAGTATGGATTTACCAAAGCTATATTCTGACAGGATAACTTAAAAAGTAACCTACCTGCTAGACAAAAGAAATGCTGTAGACCTCATCTTCATTAAAACATATAAAATTATCCTACATTGCAAAATATTTGTCAAATTGAAGATACAAAGATCATCAAGGAAATGGAACACCTGTCTTATGAGAGCAGTCTTCTCAGCATGGCCTTTAAGGCTGAGAGGAAATATGATTGCTGTCTACAAATATATCAGGATGTACTTGCCAATGATGGGAAAAGAACCATTTAAAGATACATTTCATTTAAAGAACAAACACTGATCCCA
The DNA here is from genome assembly GCA_000699545.1 of Podiceps cristatus. NCBI lineage: Eukaryota > Metazoa > Chordata > Aves > Podicipediformes > Podicipedidae > Podiceps > Podiceps cristatus. Next base: position 94,908 of record KL271462.1, on the reverse strand, counting down.
AAATCCATTTAGGGCAGAAAACAAAATAAAGTTTCAAGTAGTCAGAACAGAGAAGTTCTGGGACCATCTTCAAATGGGAGAACATGGGAGAGTTCATTACATTTCTGAAGGGAGCTAGATAATACAGTCCTTGCAGAAGCAAACAGCTCCACTCAGGTACTTAGGAGGTTTCTAATTTTACTTTCTGAACAAAAAAGGGAAAAAGGAAGAAATCCTGCTAAATTTGGGAGCCATGCTTTTAAATATCTCTTAAATATTTTTTAAATAGAATTATTCCTTCACACACAGATACTTCAGCAACATTTTTTTGATCATTCTAGTTAGAATTGAAGGTTCTTCTTCCTGTCCATTGTCCTCCCCCAAAAAAAAGATAAAACACAAGCATCTGAAAGATCTTACATTTAAGTGGAAAAAACCTCTCTTTTCCCTAGTACCAACACTTGTATGAAAAGGAAAAAGGAACTTCAGTTGCTCGCAGCTGTGGTGAATGCAGAACTTCTCTGCTATGGTAGTTTCTGTTCACTGAGGCTGTCTTGGCCTCATCCTTGGTGGCAAAAAAAATCTCATTTCATGAATTTTTTCCAGATTAAAGAAATAAAGTGAACTCCTGTGAACTGATCCACCACCCAGCAGAATTTGTAACACATTAAATACGATTAAATAAATATTATACAACAATTAGTATTGCTTGCCCTTTAGCTTTAGCTTCCTTTATAAAGGCACAAAACTTTGAACAAATTTAACCAGTAGGTCATTGCTAAAAATGCCATTGTTTTGTGTTAGAGCATAAGTAAAATTCACGTGTTATGGAGAGCGTTTCCTGAGCTGTGGAATGCCATTGCTGAGGGAGCTGTGGAGGCTACCAGTACCAGCAGCTAATGTCACATGCAGGTAGTAAGAGATACTCTTCAATGCAGCATCCCTTTCCTGCTGGAATTTGCAATGGAAGAAGGCAATAGCTAAACAATCTCAATGGAATTTCATCTGAAGGGATTTTTTTGTGGTTTTACAATTGCAACATTATGATATATGAAAGATATGCAGTATGGGCCTCACTTGACACACTATTATTATTATTTGTACTATACTTTTACCTTAAGCCTTGCCCTCTGCCCAAAAAGGACCCCATTATAATATGCACTGTGTAAACATATAACTTAATGGACCTCGGACAAAGGGGAGTCAGTTGAATAAATAAAAACAAACAAACAAAAACAAGCAAACAAAACCCAACAAAACTAAAGATGACATCTAAAATTTCCTCATTAGCTCATTGCTCTTCCTCCTAGTGATTAGCTTTTCTACAGGCCCTTATCAATTTCCTTGTCTTTGCTAGTTTTAAGAGCTCACTCCAATTGTCTTAATTATCTGGGGAAATCTTCCATTTGAATGCTATTCCATAACACATTGAAAAAGTTTATTTTTAAGAGAAAGTCTTCTAATTTGCAATGCTTTCTTTTTCTCATGGCATCTATTCAAATATTCTTCTCTTTAGTTATCATTGTCCTCATCAGCCTAGGTTTTCTACTTAATTTCTCTATTTGTTACCTAAAGGCCAAGACAAGAGGGAAAATAATTTCTTGACTATGGCGACAATAACAGACATGTAGCACCTTAACCATATCAAATTGCATAAGTAACCAAATAACGCATCCCCATCCAAATACTACTAAATATTGCTAAAGATTTGATTTAAACAGATTCAAGTCTATTTCTACTTCTTTAGCAAAGTCTCTCTAAAACTAGCATTCCATGTCCTGGTCATTTTTTGTTTGAAAGAATGTATGTCTTTACGCAAATATCGTTCAAAAACTGCTTGGCCAAAATGGCTTGCAAGCAGGTTTGGGATTCACTTCACATATTCTGAAGCTATAACGTTCTGACATATTTGTTCAGTTGGGTTCTGAATGGTTCACCAGTCTTCATTTTCCAGTGTCTCGATGTTTATGGCATGTGCTCAATTGTTTTAAGGCATGACTAAAAAGTGTAAAACTGGTCTATGAAATCACTAGTCCAGAAAAAATTCTCTGCTCTGTTGAATTCAATAAGCAGTATGTATATTCAATTTCTTTGTCTATTATTTTTTTCAAACCTTTTGAGTGTTTTGGAATTGTAGGGATGGAAGAAATACTTATCCAGATATACCAATTTTCTGTATGCAAACTTTATAGCACAGAAAATACTTTTTTTTTCTGTGAAAATGCTGAACTCTACAATAATTACACCTTTACAAAGCAGATCACAAAATTGTGCCTACTTCCTCAAGACCACTGAGAGCAGGAGAAAAATGGGGAAAACACGCTCTATGCATTCTGCATCCTGCAGTAGCAAAAAAAACCCCAAAAAAAAAAAAAAAGGAAAAAAAAAAAAAAAAAAAAAGACAAAACAACAGAGCACTGCAATATGGAGTTTTAAGGACAAAAGGACATTAAAAGTCTGTTTCCCTAGAATAGCACATACAAAAATACCTTTTCTTCCTGGGCTGCTTCAATCTGTACATCCTGAAAACACATTGAAATAAATCTTTGAAATAACATTTCTCCTTTGGATATTAAGAGCTTTTTCAAATAATCTGTTTTTCTTAATGATGAGAGAGGTACAAACTTTAAGAAAACTGGCAGATGTTAATGGACATTTTAAACTAATTATATTGGCTGTATCCTGTTCAACTGATTAATTGTATCCATTACAATTCTCTTGTCTAGCATTCTGTCTTTGCTGAAATTTTCTGCACTGGCAGTGGGTTTCCCCAATCATTTAGGTAACTTTTAAAGTGAGATGAAGTGAGATATGTCAAACTCCCTTTTTGATTTTAGGTGTCCTCAGTTGTGAGAAAGACACAATAATTAAAAAAAAAAAAAAAAAAAAAAAAAAAAAAAAAAAAAAAAAAAAAAGTTTTATGAGTTGTGGGATTTTATAAAAATCTGACTTTCAATTTTATTAAAAGTATCAAAATTGACTAAATGGAAAAGTAGGTTTTATTCCTCACAATAGGTTAAAAACAAATTGAAGACAAATGCATTTTCAGTTTCAGTACAAAGTATGGTGTCTTGTTTTACACAATTCTGCCAAGCAGGTACGTATGCATCACTCAAAATGGTGTCTAATATTCCACAGATGGCAATTACTTTCAGAGGAATGGCTAGGGACTTAATTAAAAGGCTGAGAGTTAACAAACTAAAATGCTGGAGAAGCACATGAAAGATCTATACATCGTGCAAGGGACTCTCTATAATATTTAGGAAGCTAAAAGTGTCTCTTTAAATTTTCCCTTCATTTCTTCACGAAAGGTTTACTGTAAAATAAAGGTTAGGTACCCTATGTTTAAAATTATATTTTAGCTAACTGAACCTGCTACACAACAAAGCAAAATATATTTGACTGCACAATATTGATTTTACATGAAAGCACATCAGTTAGTGAAATGCAAAAACCAATAAAGCATCACCTCTGGCTGGGATAGATATCTCTAGACACAATTTATTTTTACATTTAAACCAATTATTGGGCTTGTTGCATTTAAAAATGGCCACCATATATCCTTACAAGGACTTTTTTATTCAATCAAATCAATTGCATTGATCTCCATATTCCATATTAAACACCAATCTTAAATTAAAGCTGACACATTTTGAACACCACGGTACAAGTTTCTAAGCAGAAATAAATTCTACAAGGCTTTCTTTGTGTGTTTTTATGCCCAAACATGAATGCAAATATTGATTACATTTTGACACACAATTTATATGCTATTTCAATGCTTATTTCTTCCTAAAACGTGTTTAATAATAATACCAACTTATAGAAACAGAATGCACCCTGAATTTCTTTCTGTTGCACTGGAACGTGACAATAGCTTTCATTAATAATGGAATGACAGAATAAAAATAGATCCTTAGTCGTAATTGTTGATGAAAAAATCTATGACTAAAAGGATTTACAACTACTTTTCCAAATGTAGATATAGGGACGAGGTTTGTTTCCTTTGTGGATGTTATTCAAAAAAGTTTACATCTACCATGAGCTTAACCAAGTTTTTTCATTCCCAAGTGCTGTCTACAAGAAGAGGCAGCAAGCCTGTAAACTCAGAGGGGCCATTCATGTGGACAAAGCTATTATGTGTGTAAGTGTAGGACTGATGCTAAGTATTCTCTTGGTAAAAGTCTTGGTCCACTGACGACAGTGGCAAAGCTCCAATTTTGTACAAAGAGGCCAGTCTCTATTTATCCAGCTGCCTCTACCCCTTACTGCATCACCTCTCCATGCCTGGTAGAAAAACAACTGTGCTGCTTGGAAGAGACTTCTTGCTTCTCTCTGGCTCATCAGTTTCCCAGCTTTTAAAGCTCTATTCTCTCTCCCAATAGTTTTCAATTAGCTTTAGATGCATTATTCAACTCTCTGAAGCTTTCCAGAGTTTACACAGAGTTTGCATAAAAGTGAAATGGAATAATCCAGACTTTAGAAATATTATCAAACATTCAAAATGTTCACCATCCTGTTAATACTTCTCCATCTCTTCACATTGCTATGTGCATACCTTGCAGTCAAACAAACAGCGTAAGAACCAAGGAGGGAATTTGTCAAACACTCCAAATAGCTGCACATCACTACAGATTATGACTGCCTGGATTTAGGGAACATTTTTTTGGCTGAGGAAACATTCCAATGGGATAGATTAATCTATGTAAACCACACAGCTCAGCTGAAACTGCTGTTCAGCATTCTAAATTGCCACCTTCATCTTCTTTCAGCACAAAAATGTGCATTTCTTCCTATAATAAAGATATTTTATAATAGCAATAAGGCAACTCCAGGGTGTGCGGTTATCACGAGATAATCATACCCTAGAGGGATTGCAGATACTTGGCTGTGCCTCATAACACCCCATGTGTGTGTTTATCTCATGATAACCCTACTCTCTTTTGTATCTTATTGCCTAATTATCCTCTGCTAATGCAAAATACTAATTTTTTGTCTGAAACAATATGTGCAAGAATGCATTGCTAACAATCACTGGAGGACATTGACAAACAATGCTGTCACTACTTTGTACTGTCTTCCAGTCAGAAATTTACATAAAGAACCAACTTCGGATATTTTTCTAAACCGGTTCAAATCCTTTTAGGCAACACTAACTAAAATATTGGAAACAGGCCAAGTAAATATCTATAAAAATTCCATGTATATTCTTACAGTGATTTATATGGTTTTAGTTATATAAAATATGAAACATTTTTCTTCTATATTTACGTGTCTTTACATTTCTAATTCTAATGGACAGAATGCAGTTTGCTGATTGTTGCTTACGGTCCTTGAAGTAGTCCATTCATATCCCAGGACCACCTATTTGGTATTTATTTGAGGACATTATTTTTTTTTGTTGATGCGCATATGGGAAGTAAAAGCTACATTTTAGATAACATTAGGAAGTAATTCAGAGAGAGTAAAGACTCCAGCCCTCACTTAGGCTGATGGAACTTATGTTCTTTGCATCGTGCGTTCAACTGATGTTGCAATTTGAGATATGAAATACTTACAAATAATGTCCAATAACTCTTCAGTTGAGTAAATGCCAGAAAAATCACAACCAATCACAATCCACTGAAAATAAACAAAGTAATAATTTACGTTTTTAACTGATAGATTTATTCTGCAGTTTAGATTGTGAACATTAGAAAATATTGCAAAAGCTAACCTAACACATTAAAATAGTATGTGTAAGAATTGTCTTTTCTTCTTTTAATAAAAACTGTATAAATTGAAAACCAGTTGCTGGTCAAATAATAATGTGACATTAAAATGACATCAAACTGCATCAAATACAGTAGAGAAAATGTTATCAAAATACATAAACTCTGGCATTAACCTATCATTAAGTTATAGAGATTTTTTTCATTCTACATTGATATTATTGAATGTTTATTATACATATTTTATTCACATATCAAAACCCTATATAAGCTTTAATCTGTTAAAAGGGAGCTTTAGCCTTGGGTAATATTAACATAATCAAAAAAGAAAGCTATGGACTATCCGGTAATGACAAGTAATTACAAGACAAATTTTTATGTAAACAAAAATAAGAGGAGAAGACAAACAGTAAATTATTTTTAAGATAAATAAATGTAGTGAAATGCTAAACATACAATTAAAAAATGTAATCTTGGGAATTCAAAATTTAAGATTTTATATGTCTGTCATACGTGTGTGTGTGTGTGTGTTTTATATCTACATATGAACACATATACTTGGTTTAATTTTGTATTTTATATCATTCTTTTCTATACTGCTTACATTGAACAAAATTATACTTTTAATAACACCACCTGAGTAGATCTGCAGGCTTTGGCTTCTTATTTCCTTTGTCGTGAGCTACAGTTAATGAAGTCAAGATTTTTCCTCTTAGAATCTCTGTTTATACATGCTGTTTCTATGTAAAATGCTTTCATGTTCCCTGTCCTCCCACTCAACCAGCTCTTTTGAAAAGCATGCATGTTTATCTCTCTTAACATTGCTTACAGATCTCATTTCTCAATCCTTTGATTATTTTAGATGGCCTTCTCTGAATTCTAGTTTCATGGTGCCAATGGAAGAGAATTGCCTTAATACAGTTCTCCTCAGAAGTTGCTAGCTCTGCTGCTGTCTTGCCTTTTCCTGGCAGCGCTTGACACTGTACATTCTTGGAAAAGGAATCAAGGGGCATGTTCCCAATCAACATATACCAAAAGAATTATAAAAAATACCATCAATACAGGATGATGCTGATATGCAAAAACCATACCAATCACAGCAGCTGCTGGTTTAGAGCAAAGATCTGAGCTCACAATTTCTTTATCTTAATAGAAAAGGACCTATAAAATTGTGCAAGGCAGGAAGAGGCTCAGAGAGAAAGCTACATGCACTAAAATTAACAGGATTTTCTCCTACAGTGACCGCAATATGCGTATATCTTGATGGAAAAATTAAGAACAAATCTTTGAACTGATGTGTATGTGCTGCTGTGAAGAAGTCCTTCATAAATAATAGCTAGAAAGAACTTTACAAGTAAAGAATAGTTCATCAGGCTATCCCTGTCTTAAATTCACTTTTTACTATTTATGCCATTAAAATTCACATCTTAGTCTTCAAACTGGACATCAACTTGCCAGCAGTAACAGCAATTACTCTGGATAGTCACACAAAAAGCTTTCTGCACTAGAACATGGTAGGAAATCTGCCTGAAATCTTCTTGATCAACTGCCAACTGAGAAGAATTGGGCTTCAGTTACCACAGTCAGATTTTCATCTGTTGTGTCTGCAGCTTTCATAGAGAATTTTGCTAACTTTTACCTTCAACCATACCTTATCGACAGACTGCAGGACTGCTCCTCCTCCATAGAAACAACTTTCTTCCTGTTGGTACTAACATTAGCTGTCAGCTAAAATTTAAATATGACTAAATGAAAATAGTCCACTAAGTTCCAGAGAAAATGTTTATCATGAAAAGTTTATCATACATATTATGAAAATACATTTTAGATAAGAAATATTTTACTTCAAATAACACTATAATGCATGTGCAGCTCTTCTGCAATTTTATTTCAACACCAACAAGGATCTAGCATGACTATTCCTCACCTAAGCTTTTTAGGGGAACATATGGTGTAATAAAGTCACTGACAGTAATCTGTAATGGAGAAGTCATGTTTTGACACATGCAATTGTCTATGGTCTTTTTTAATTCAGTAGAGTAATGGATATATTAAGGGTAATGCTATGTATGATTTCTCTGGGATCAAACAATACCTTGTTGCTTTATGCTGAATTAAACCAAAGACTAAATTGTCTCTCATACTAAAATCTAAACCAGAGCATGTTGCATTCTGGTTCCAGTCCTTACCTTGTTTATGAGTTATGCATTACAAAGCTATTGAACTAACAACAAAATAAACAAACCAGAATTATTACTAGGTAATAAGTATGGGTTTGAATTCTAAGTTCAGACAGCTAAAAGATCTTATATTTCCTTGGTAAGTGCACAATAACTATGGGTATTTGAATGAAAACAACTGCTGTGTTTTATGCTGACTTTGCTGCTGATGTGCGCAAAGGCCCTTGGGTCAGTTGAGCCAGCACTCTGGTTAGTGTCACAGGTAAATTTAAGACAAGAGATAGGCAAGACTTCACCCAGGGTGCAGCCAAACAGTTCCACTTCGAATGAGAGGTGTTCTAGATGACCTCCAGGGATCCCGCCTCATGCTCATTTCCATAACTCTGTAAGGAAAACTGCAGTCGCTGTTAAGAATTTTCAGGTTACAGAAGGCTGAACCTAGCAAATCTAGTAAATTGAATTGACTCAAGACTGTGTGGATTTGGGACTGAAATTTGGGACTTTTAAATCTGTGTTCCAGAGTAAAAAAAAAAAACCAACAAACACAAAACAAAAAAAAAACCCCACAAACCTATTTCTTGCTTATTTTTATAAAAGAAAACCCTACTACTATATAGTCTTCCATTGGGACTTTGTAGATTCCTTTAAAAGTATCCTTATATATTTTTAGATATCTTATAGTAATTAATATTTTGCTGCTCTAAGTTGTTTGCATTTTTGAGCTAGCAATTATATATTTTTTTCACTTCCATTTATTATTAAAATTTCACTAACATTTTGTCATAGAAAATCTTTATGGGCTTATTGTTAAATTCTCTGGATTTTGTTTCTTTTGGAAGTTTTTGTTTGGAAATAGTGTATTGGTTCAATTTTTCTGTTATTCAGAATTGTTCATTGAAAAGTGAAGCTAGGAAATGATAGAAGATCAGATCTCTCAAGCTGTAGACAAGACTAAAGAAAGTAGCTGTCTTCAGGGTATGATGTGAAATTGTCAATGCAATAAGATCTATCTCATAACAATTTTAACTGATAGGATTTGCATGCCTCCGGAGGGTTTACTGTCTTCCTGACTACTGATGAAGTCCATTCATAGCTGCAGTTCAGGTTCTCCATTTATACTGCTAAAGAAAGACTTCATTATCAAAGATCAAAGAAAATTCTGATTACTGTCTAAATCTGATACAAACATCTGTGGAAAGCAAGTCAAAGATTCTGATGGTCTCTGATAAAGACCTGAAAAAACACTGAACTGTATGCAAATAATATAACAAGTGCTGTATTTGAAGACTAGCATTTCTAGTCATCATCAAGTAATCATCTGTGTGCATAAATTCCATGTAGAAATGAAAACTGAATTACATTCTAGCCAAGATTTCAGCTGTGAACCTGAATTTTAAACCAGGATCTCTTTAAGAGGAGACAATTAGAATATCTTTGCACCCTATAAACTTGAAAATATCCACCTAAAACGCTGAGACAATATACCTCTGTGGGGATACTGACAGAACTATAGACCTAAAAGCTTCAGTGCCACAGAACACAAACAATTATGCTTTTGGATGCCATTAGTGACTGAACCTTAAAACAAATGGTTGATGCTCCTGTAAAATCTCAAACATTTTCCAGTTAGATTTAGGAAATTAGGGATATATTAACAGCACATTTGTGCTGCAATCATTTTATTTCAGTGTAAAAATATTCACAGTCAACATCTCCTATGAATATTACAAAAAATATATTTAACAATAGTAATACCAATGGCTTAAGGATAATTTTTAATACCTCCTCTTCAGTGTGAAAAATGAATTTTTAAATATCTGAGTTTTTCATCTTAAAATGCTGCATTTGTCATCATTGTTAATAAAAGATTATTTTAAAACACTAAGACATTTTTACTAAGGTCCTTCAAAATATGAAACTCTAAATTTCAACTCAGCTGAACACTGCGTGGTCTGGTTACCGTTTGGGGTTAAACCACGACAACTGGTATGTGCTTAGCAGCTTTAACAATAAAGACAAAAAAAAAAAAAAAAAAAAGAGCTACACTTATATAAAGCTCACTCAGATTTGCCATTGGTGGCTTTTCAGTTTGCATTTTCACCCTCAGCTCCTGCAGTATGGCTACACTCCCCTTAGGAATGTTGCTTCAGCTTCAGTATGGCCAGGATTTTTCTCTATATTCTGTTTCTTTTACATATATTTCCTATGTTGGCCTTATTTCAGCAAAGCACTTAAGCATATATGTAAATTCTCTCCTTCCTAAAATACATGTAACTTTGTGCTTAACTTTAAACATATTCATATGCCGCATTTCATTCAGTGAAATGTAAATACTTGCTGAGGTTCTTTTGTGGAACAAAGATCAGGTTAAGGTACTGCTGGCCATAATGAGAGATTAAAATCAGGGCCTTAGCTAGGTTTTAAGAAATGAAAGACAACATTGTTTCTGAAAGCAATGACAGACTCCAAGACCAAATTCTGCCCTCAACACTGTAATACCAATACTTTGCTTTATATACCCAAAGGAAAAAAACCTCAGACTGTTAAGTAAATACTAATAAATTAAGACTAAATTAAGGCTATGGAGCTAGCATTAAGAAATTCCATTCTGCACTGCAAGAGCTATAATTCTGGATAAAAGTTAGTCTTTTCTACTTGTGTGGCTCCCAATTCTGCCAGTATCCTAAATATTCAGGATCTTGATTTATTCTTTTATTAATATTCGTTCTGTATGTTTCCACTCACATTTTCATCCTATGTTGCTATTAGAGTCAACCCAGAGACTGGATAAATTTTTCAATAGAGTTGCATACACATGGCACAGAAATGCCCACATTTTTCATCACTGTTCCTACTCATGCTTCAAAATGCAGACTTGCTTACCTCCAGGGATTGCCAGGGAGCTTCAGTTCTTGTGAATGTATGATTTGCACAGTGGATATCCTGAAAACATCGGAGTTCATAGAAAACAGAGGACTGCTATGATTCTTAGAAGAGATGCAACAGAACCACATTCCTTTGAGTGAAAAGTGACTCCCGGTGAGACAAATACTATCTCAGAATAACAAAACCAGCACTGCAGGGGGGGAAAACCAAACCAAACCAAACCAACCAGAAAACCTGCCAAACTAAACAAACACCACCACTCCCCCAAAATAAACAAGCAAACAAACAAACCACCACAACAGCAGAGGCTTCTAGAAGTTATGTTAGATACCGATTTTCACATTAATAGAGGGAAAAGAAAAAAATTTTTTTCTGCACAACACTGCCATTTATGACTTTTTGATAAGGAAGTGAGTGGTCAAAGAGAAATGTGCCTGGTTCTCTGCTCCACTAACCTTAGCTAACCAAAGAGTAGAATAAGTTTCTCAGATGAAGACACAGAATGAGAAGTCCTACAAAGTGTGTGTGTGTGTGGGGGCGGGGGGGGGAGCAGAATCCAACATAGCAAAAGGGAACTTCTGTTCCAAATTAAAGTCCATAGTTAGAGAAAAATATTTAAAAATATTTTTCAATATATGGACATTTCCTTTAAGGCCTAGGATTCAGTGGGTTGACAATACTGGAGAAATAGCTTTAAGATAGTATGCTGAAAGTTTTCTGTAGTATTTGGTGTCTGGAATGAATTGCTAAACATTGAAAAGGTTTCACTTCAGCATCTAAGAGCAGGATCCTTTCCTTCCCTGGAATAAGTACATCCCATCTCAAAAGTTAAACTGGCCATCCATAAAAGCCAGTTGGGCTTCCCAGCATAAGACTATTTTTGACCCCTTTCCTTCAAAAACATTCTTGCTCTTGCTTCTCGCTACGTTACAATAAGAAATAGATGTTGCCATTTCATAATTTATGGTTAAAGGTTTCATCTGATTCTGCACACTAAAAGGTAATGCCTCCTTTTTTATCTAGCAATTGTTGACATATGATTTCAGATCATGTGGCTGAGAGATGATTACAGTCTGTGTGATAGTCACACCTCCTTGGACACATAGTTGCAGTTATTTTTTGCACCCAAGTATTTAAAATGGGATGTGCTTTTCTGGGAAAAGTGAGATTTAAGACATGTCTGTGTCAGAAAAAAATATTGAAAAGAAAAAATACCTTCTGTCGAGCATGCAAAGCTATTTGCACCCTTAATTTCTGTTATTTCATTTCTTTAACATTCATCATCTTTGGATGAGTTTAGTAAATTAAAACATAAACAGTAATCTTCAAGATTTCTAGGCATCAGAAAAAGAATGTGAGAAGTGTTCTAATCGCAGAGGAAAACCTTGTTTAAGTGATTAAATCCTTGCAGTGTAAATCTTGGAAATCTCGGTGAGTGGAATCTCTCATTGTAAGAACTTTCAATAAAAGAGCAGCTGCAGATACTGAAAACATTAAATAAAAATTACCAACAAGCTGTCTTACCTGTATGCACTCAATAGAAAGGAAGGGCAAACATGAGCAGGTAGTGCTTGTACATCAGTCAAAACTCTGACAGTTACCGTGTAACATCTGACAACACTGACATGTGCTGTACTCCCTAAGATATTCCTCTAACTGAACCATAAAAAGACAAATAAATTAGTAATAGTACCTCGCCTGTCAATGTCCTTTCTTGCAGACTTCTCACGCTGTTGATTAGTGTCGTTTGAAGCGATTCAATATATTTACTTTCTGAGGAAAAAAAGGGATAATGAATTATTTTAGTATTTTTTAAAAAACAGCAAAATAAGGGGCACCTGATTCCTCATGATCACTTATTCATTTCTAGGAAGAGGACAGACAAAAATCAGCATAATGCTTCTCTACTAGTCAAACATTAGAGATCAGATTTTGTATCCATTCTGCCACGTTGCAGACGAAGATCTCTTAACCAAACCAGTATTTCCATATAAGAAAGAAATCAGATGGCGAGTCACTACCTGTCAGATTTTGTCCATATGTCTGCTACATGATAAATCAGGATAACATCTTGCCATGGTAATTTATTTTTTTAGAAATTAAACACCCCTATTAGCAAGTTTTTTCTTAGTCTATGGTTTTTTGCAGCTTGAAGCATAATTGTGAAAAAGAAGGTGCCTGGTAGGGCCCTAAGTGCACTAATGAGCGTTAATGGTCCTGAGGAACCTCATGCAGAGCCCCCACCCACAGCCCTGCCCACGGCCTCCAGCTGAGCTCAGGTGTGGGCCCTGCCAATCAGAGAAAAGGAAATTGAGCAAGAGAAATATTTGCACAAGTCTTTAAACCTTAATTGACATTTAATTTTGATGGGAAATATAACTGAATAACATACATTGGGGTTTTCAATTGCATTCAAATCAGAGCTTTTCTTTATAAAAAAAATATTAAAAAGAAAAAAGGCCCTGAGTGGATTGGTGTTTTCTCAGGGTGTCTGTAAACAGGCAGATGCAGCCTTTCATACAGACTGTGGTACTAAAAATAGGATTTACTGGTTAAAAAGTTATGCATGAAAATTAGGTAGTGCAGGCTGGGCTTTCAGCATATGATACAGGGATTGTGTCCTGGAATAGCCATAAAGCATATTATGTATACGCGGTTTACAGACATCCAGTTCTTACCTATGGTTTATATCTGTATACTATGCAATGGCTCCAGGCCAACAGAAAAAATTCCAAACCCAGTGCAAATCTGAGCCATTGTCAAAGATACTGTGTCCACATTTCCTTGTTCTACTTAGAGAACACCAAAGAAAGGCATTTTTCCCCCTTTTGTTTTTAATAATGATCTAAATTCTCTAAAATATATTTGTACGGCATTTCAATTCTTTTACTTCTATCATATATTCAATCTTTGCTACATATCATCCTGTTTAATAATGATTCAGGACACATAACCAGATTTCTGCTTTCAGTTTTTCTGCTAATCTCTGGTCTACATTATCATAATTGGACAAACCAAATAATCCTGATCTGAGTGGCTTATACAGAAAAGAAAATATTCAATTTTATGATATCTTCTATTTTTATTCTGTTCTTTTATGACTTACAGTATCAACCTAAAGAATAAAAAATGTAATCACTGAGATTCATATGTTACATAGATGCCTGACCACCATTGCAGAATCCTGCATCGTTGCACTCCACCACTTTACTAGTGCATTGCAGAAACTCAACCTTTCATTGAGAAATATCATTCTGTATAGCATAATAAGGTGAAAAATTGTTTAGTCCTTCCACTGGGTAGTGGAATACTGCTTAGATGTTTAAAGGGTGTGCTACTATTTAGTAAGACATTATTTAAGCAAAGCTTATTCAATCATTGCCTGACTTACTGAAGTTTTTGCACCTTCTATCTAGGAGAAGATTGTATTTATTGTCTTTACAGAATCTTCATGGAGTCACACTAAAGCCCCTGAAGTAATGGAATGGAATGTCACAGTCAGAAAATGTAGCTACTTATTTATGGTCTCAAAAAACCCTGTATGTGCACACCACTGTGATTTACATGCCTCCTGTTTCACGGTCATGTATGGCTAACAATTCTACAGCCACATCACAAAAACTGTTCTTAACTTGTTCTTATCCATACTTGGTTGCTTATGGCTTTTCTAGATTTGCTTTCCTTCTAGTAACTCTTTTTCTTTTCAGTGTAAAGCAGGATGCAGTGCATACTTATGTTTTCCCTCGATTTAAATTCAATGAGAGCATTCATCTGGTCTCTGGAAGTTTGAAGTGTTCCCACATTTCCTAGTCACAGTTAGCCTGTGTATCCAGTTCTTAGCTGACATAAATATTGCTTTCAGACTGTTATATTATAAGGTTTTAAAAGTTTCTTGTGATTAACTAGCACAGTAACCAAAATGAACTTGAAGAGCAAGTGAAACACACACACTTAGCCATCATAATGACATTTTAAAACTTTATTGTCAGATTGCTCTGGACTGCTTGTATTAGTGATTACTAATCTTTCACTGCCTTTTCTTACCCATATGATTTCTGAACATAATATATTAACGTCTAACAATCCCTCCAGGCTTACCTTACTTGAACTCTCAGATTTATGATGAATTTCCCACTGAGTAGCTATCTGCTTCAAGCAGCCTCTGAGTCTCAGTTTTATTTTTTAGGGAACTTACTTTCTTTTCAGCTATGAAAGGATCTTACATTCTCATTAACCCTCCATTATTTTGGACCTTGTTCTAAAATATTACTTTCTTGAGGTTAGTGAATGCAGAAGAAATTCTTTATTGTGAATATAGATAAAAACTTAATAAAGACTCACTTTTCTTATTCTTTATGCATCTAATAAAGTTGTATGCATGTTTAGGACTGATAAAAAAGTCTAAAGCTCCTTATTTGTCAAAGAAGTGTAGAAACAAATCATAAATATAATTCTGATATTCTGGGTGTCTTAGATCATTATAATTTATAAATTTCAAAGTTTTGAAAGTCCTTTAGCTACTTGTAATATGAAGTATTGATGTGTGAAAATGGCTTTTCATTTCAAAGAAGCAGTGTCAAGGGATTTTGCATGCCAACCTTACGATAAGCATTTACAACTTATTCTTTTTGTCTTTACACAGATCTAAATAAGCAATTTATGCAAACAAACTAAACACAAAAAAACCAAACACATGAATGCACAGGTGTAAGAAATTTGTTCAAGCCTACCTACTAAGCATGAAACACAACTATTACATGGTTGAAAGTGGAAGTAAAAGAGAACAGATGTACTGTTGTGGTGACATGACTAAACCAGGCTTATACCCTTGCTTTTCACTTGCCGTTGGGGTTAGTAAGCATACTTTGTGTTACAATCCCATCAAAAGGATATGTTTTAATATGTTCTTGTTGAAAAACACACATTGTAAAACATGCAAAAAGCAACCTCTTTCTTGACCTTTTCATTATCATGTTTATCTCAGAATGGTTTATAAACTAGACCCTGCACAAAACAACTAGCACATGGCCTTTTTAAAGTGCTTAATTGCAAAAGTTGCTTCTCCTTGGAGCAATCTTTCAATATTGTGATATATGATGTAGACTTTTTGAAAATTTTGAAATTAATTTACTTAACAATTAAGGCATTCATGAACATATTTTGTGAGTGGATGTGTGGTGTGTAGGGTGCAATATGCACAGCTAGTGTTTCATTGGTTAGATAGAATGGGCTTCATATTCTTACTTGAACCCACATCATGGGATTTTATATGCCATATAAATGAAGCAAAAGACACCTTCAAGTCAGTCAACCATCACTCTTACCTAGATAGAGGGTATGGTGCAGCAGGACTCAAAGGAAAAATGAAGTACTCATTGAAGATGAAATATAAGTCCTGTTTCTTTGCCAGACAGATGATGCAGCTGTAAAAATTCTTGGCCAGCTAGCAGCTGTAAAGAATATAATGCAAAATAATATGTCAGTAATATTTACTTTAGAAAGTGAGTTTATGATGGGGTATTAAGTATGAGTGGTGTTTTCTTCAACTCCTGAATATGATGACAATTCCAGAAAAGAACCAATCCAAACGATAATAAATTAAACATTGCACTCATCATGAAGAAAGAGTAATTTTAAATGCCAATGACAAACAAATAAGATTTGAGAGAGGAGGAAAAATGAAAACCAGAAAGACTGGAAAACTCAATTGTTTTTACCTAATGGAGGATTTTGCTCAGCATTTTTATAAAGATCCTGCTCAAGAAATTTCTTGAAAACCCATTCCAACAAATGACTCTGTTCATCTATGAAGCTCTGCTTTATTTTATGAAGCATTGTTATTTACCTAACAAAAATGAACATCAGGGATTAATTACTGGTGAAGTACATTTGGTGGCCCTGAGGTTTCTTTGAGTGGTATTGGAGGCTACCCACTGTGTCATGAAAGTTGTGTAAATTTAATTAAAACATAGCTATTTCACAGGGCCAGTTCCATGCTGGTGGAGCTACTTGTTTTTCATAGCTCTTATAAAGAGCTTGTGGATTCGTGCCAGAAAGAAAGCTAGAAAAAATTGTATCCCTTTTATACTCCACGTTACTCTTTCATCCATGAGACACCTATTGACGTTGGTAAGCAAGGAGGGAATTTGGTTCTGATAGTCTAGCTTTGCCCCCAGAATAAAACCAGACTGTCTCTGACTCATTTCTGTTGTAAAAATGTGCATGTTTGGGGGAAGAATTCAGGGTAGTTTTGGAAATAAGGATTCTACTAGTAGATACAAGTCCTTATGCAACTGCTTGTGGGCATGCAGACATTTCTGTGGTTTATTTCTTTGATACTTTCAAAGACAAATGAGGATGAATTCTCCTTATTCAGGCTGCCATTTCTTTATTGTTAAAAGGAATGAAATGTTCTCTAGTCTCTTTAGAATCGATTTAAGGCAGAGGGTGGTTGAACTGTGTTTTACTTTATATGTGTCTGGTGTGGTTTAACCCCAGCCGATAACCTCATACCATGGAACCGCTCACTCACTCCAACCCCTCCCCCAGTGAGGTGAGGAGGAGAATCAGAAAGAAAGGAAAACTCGTGGGTTGAGATAAAGACAGTTCAGCCGGACAGCAAAGAAAAGATAATAATAAAGATAATAAGATATAATTGTAATTGAATATGTAAAATTAATTATGCACAAATTTTCACCACCTGGCAACCCGATGGCCGATGCAGCCCGTCCTGAGCAGCAATCACACAGCCAAACTGAGAGCAATCTCAGAACGATCCCGAGCAGCGATCATGGAACAGCGATTTCCCCAGCAGTGATGTCAGAACTACAAGTCCCAGAGAGAGCGAGTTTGAGAATGAACAGCCCAACAAATGAACGAACAAATGAAAAGACTCATGGCATACCGGCTGACCCCTACTTATACTGTGCATGATGTCTATGGTATAGAATACTTTCTTTGGCCTGTTTGTGTCAACTATACTGGCTGTACCCCTCCCAGGTTTTTGCACCTGCACAATAGCAAAACCCGGGAAGCTGGAAAATGTCCATGATGGCTTAGCAGCAGCTAACATCATCAGTGTATCATCAACATTTTTCACATACCAAATCCCATACTAAATCCAAAACTCAGTAGCTACTGGGAAGAAAATTAACTCCACCCCAGCCAAAACCAGGGTAGTGTCTTTGTAAGAAAAGCTTATATACATACCTGAAAAGCTTATATAAATACCTGACTGAAAATCAAGGACCATTCAATCTTGGTCTGGATGTACTGGACCTCTGTCATCGTTCACTGAATGTAGGAAAGATAAATCAAATAGACCTCCTCCACTATTGACTCTCTAATAATATGAAGAATATGGACTCCTACTTGGGAAAAGAAATCATGATTTTCATCCCCATTGTCTCAACAGTTCAAAAGAGATGTAACTGTCCACTTGTTCCCTATTCAGTCATTCTCCAGTGCTAGAGAGCAACACCATATCGTCTCAGTGTGGACCTATTCAGCTTCCTGTGTGCCGCAGCTTAGCTCCCCTCCATAATCTTCTGAATCTGTTGTTCGTCATGAACAGCCAGACAACAAAAGTTTAAGGGAGAAATTAAGAGTACAATATTTTCAGCTCTGCAAGATGTGACCCTGAAAGGGTCTCCCCTGAAAGCACCCTTGATGTGTTGAAGAAGTTCTGTGCTCTCAGGGTTTATCATAGTCTGGGTTGAAAAGGTCATTTCCATTGTCTGAATCCTTGCAATTCCAGATCATTTTTAGCAGTAAGAATGTTATTGGGTTTTGTCCAGGAAAAAACACTGTTTTCTTATTACACAGTGTGATACCAGCATTTGCCTCAGTAACCATAATTATTAATTTTTTTTAGCACTTTTTAATGGAGATTCCCATATATCCTATGCAATAATTAAGCATCAAACACCTCACTATCTGAGGCTATCACTAGCAGATGAAAAAATTGAAGTAGTGAGGCCTAGGTTCACCCCTCTTAAATGTCAATGCAATCATTAAGTTAAAAACATAGATATCTGTTACCTATGTTCCAGGAGGTGATTCAGTCCTTAACCGGCCTGAACTGCAGTTAGGCACTTCAAAAGTTAGGCCAAATGAAACTGGGTACTAAAGATTAGGTCACTTAACTATCCTTTAATTCTCAAAGCACTACAGATACGCAGCTAATCTAAGAACTGACTTTCAGTCGTTTCTAAGTGCCTTCCTTTTTCTTCCACAGATCATTCACACAGAGGAAAAAGATGCAGATATGGATGGGACAGTACTATCAAGGCTGAGGTTTCCACTCTGAAATCAAGACATATTTTAATGATAGCCTCCCAAACCACAAATTAGCAGAATCTAAAATGACAATACATCTGGTAAGGAAAAGTAAATCCCTCTTTACATCTAAAACTAATACCTAAGCAGCAAAAATAATTTTTAAAAGGCCTGTTTAATTATTCTCTATAGTAACCTTTTCTTTTAGGATCACCATATGTACCCCATTACCCAGTGATCTCACTTTAAATTTGTATGGCACATTAGGGCCTTGTTGTTCTGGATCGCAAAGGGATGCATTAAAATGCCACATATTTTGCTATTTATGTTTCCTTGGCAATTAAAAAAAAAACAACACACCATACCATTAACAGTGATTAGTACTAAGGTCACCTTTTCATGTTAAGAAACAGAATAAAACCTTCAGAAAACTAATAATATGCAGTGCAAAAGTGTCACTGGGTAGAAGTTTGCAGAGAGGAAGCTGCAGAAATTCAGACTTGGTTACTGCTGACATCATGACATCAATTATATGATCGGTTACTAAGGCAATACCAGAAATACTGTCTTCTGTTTGTCATTAGGTTCCTTCATCTTCCACTTAACTTGCGATTATAGGCTTTAATATCTGACATTAGCTAGGATTTTGGTCAATCTATACAACACCAATACTTGAAGATAAGGTCCCTGGGTTAATCAGCTGGAAATCATTCCTGGAAGTTCCAGCTAATCAAATTTGCACGTGCAATCTAGTGAGTTTATTGCCGCAGTAAGTTTTAGAACAGATGTCTGATGCTATAGAAGCCTCTTTATAGTAGAATTTAAATCCCCCTTGGTCAGTAATGACATAGGTTATTAAACCACACTTTTTGGGGTGACCTAATTAAAGCATTCTATCAAAAACAATCAAAGCAGCCACCCTTCCACTGAAGAGGTTTTCCAGCCTCTAAATGCAACCCTGATGAAAACACAGCTTGAAGAATGGACAAAATTATGATATCTGCTAAGAATTTAGCCTTAAGCACTTGTTAATAAAGGCAAATAGGTTTTCACACACCAACATGTAAACTTTGTAAGTGTGGATTCTCTTTTATTGCCTTTTGCAGCAGGTAAAGTAGCCTGTTATAATTATCACCCTGATATTAATGCTTATTTCATTGTTAAGCCTTTTTAGTGAGGGGAAGCCTAGGAGTTAGACCATGGGCTCTTCCTAACTTAGCTGCCTGTCTCCTGCGTAAGCTACGATTCCTCATAGCCCCATCAGAGATTTGTTAAACACAGTCTCAGTCTTTCCGCAGTTAGAGTGCAGTTTCTGGGTTCTGAATGCTGTAACTCAATGGAAAATTCGCTGTACATCTGGAAGGAGCAGTAAGGTTTGCACTGTCCTTTCAGATTTGGAATAAAGAAAATAGTGAAACAAAAAAAAGGGTTTTCTTTTCACAATAGAAGAGAATAGAAAAGATTCTAGTCAACCCCAAAAGGTCAGTCTTAGCTGTCATCCAGATTCTGCCTTTCAAACTATTGTCTGAAGGTGACTTTTCTTCAGTTGATCATTGTTGCTAGCAAGCCTAAAGGAAACTGTGGTATTCGCTTTATCTTTTAAATAACATTTTCCAAATAGAAAAACCAAATTCACAAAAATCTGTGAAAAATTATTTGAAAATTAATTTAGATTAAAGTCCTGCAATCTTGATTTTTTTTTTTTTTAATACTAACTAGAGAATTGTCAGGTTTTATTTATTTTTCTTTCCCATACTTTACTTCTTCACTATGACCGTTCTTTGTGGAAAAAAACCCAACCAAACAAAGAAATTACTTTGACTACAAAAAAAAAAAAAAAAAAAAAAAAAAGAAGAAACAAAATTGCAGAACTCTAGTTCATGTAATGGCTATTACCTGATACAATTATATATGGTATTTACCTCTGATTGTAGCTATCACTGAAGAGCTTATGATCTGTCTGTCTTTCTTTCCAAACCCCATGCCTAAATTAGACAGGGAAAATGACTATTTCAGTGGGAAAAAAAGCTTTTTCAAGTTCTACAGCTAAATACTTTTTAACCTTTTAATAATAGTTGCACTACACCAGGCAAATCTTAGTTGAAAATACACTGTAGTTCAGAAACGTATTCATTCCATACAAAAGATGTGTAGGAAACTGAGAAGCAAAAAATAAATTACTGATGGCGAAAAAAAAAAATCTTTCATTATTCTTTTCTCAGATAATCTACACTGTTCTTACTCACTTCAGAGATCTCAGAATATTTGTCCAATACTTCCTTCTTGCCTATCGTGATCCTGAGGCTAGGTGGTTGTTAGCATGTTATTCTTTTCCTGTGATAGGAGCCAGACCTATTTGGAGGCTTGAAAAATACAACAAAAATAAACTTCTTTATTTAAATGTTAATCAACTTTTAAAGCATCTCATTTTTAATAAAATTAAAGAGAAAAGTAATTAATTTAATCTGAAAATTAAATCGGAACAGGAACTAACAAAACCTAGATTTTGCATTTTGATAGGTGATCATTTTTACTGAGTTAATATTCACCATTGAGGCAAAAAAGTTGAACTGATTTTCACACAGAGAAACAGAACTTATCTGGCTGCACCTGTATCTTACATTAGGTGACCAGAGAGCGACTGAACAGGTTGTGCATGAGATGTCTGTACGTAAGATTCTGTCATTTTGTTTAACTCTTCTATGGCATTTTGTATAGATAATTAGTAAACTGCCACATCAATTGCAAGCTAGCTAACATCTCATTGAGAATTTTGTAAAAAAGTTCCAGGTTAAAAATATTTATTCAGTATGTATTCATTTTTTTTACAAGCTGGCTTCTCTTCTGACATAGCTTTTTAACAGCTCTTTGTAAAACAGCAATATAATGCTCAGGAGCCATTCAAAACGCCCACTGGCAAGAAATGTCTCTTTCTAACATCAGATTCACATTAGATTGAAAATTGGTTTGAGGGCATCTTTGTTTGTTTGAGGTTTTGGTTGCCTTTTTTTTTTTTTTTTTTACGGAGAAGTAATATTATCAGTTTGTAGTATTAATTAATAGAGCAGACCTTCAGAACCCAGACAGCATTGCCATTCTTGACTAATGGGAAAAATCTGAAAAAAAAAAAAAAACAAACCAAACATGAACATTCTGTCCACTATGTGCAAGCTGAGTCCCTTTATACCTTTGGTTAGTTCATAACACATTAAGAAAATAATAATGAAAAAAAAAAAAAAAAAGGTTTTGGAAGGAATTGTAACTCTGTCCACTAACTCAGACACTTTGCACACTCATTTTAGAGCTACACAACTACCTACAGTGTGCTGTATGATACACCAAATAGATAAATACGGTTGCCGGATTCTTGTGCATGCTATCTACTTAGGGTTTTTTGAAAATAATGCAGCTTAATATGAGCAAAGCACTCATGGGCAATAATGCATAATGGAGGCTATGTCTGAGATTACCAATTGTATCTGACACACGTACCCAAGAGCGAACAAGCCAAGTAACATGTAGCTCATTTGCAAAGCCCTCAGAAGGAGATGATTGTCTTCTCTGATGTCTTCAGATATGTTTTCAGGAATATGAATTGGATGTCCTCATGTCCTGAGCAAGAAACACAGAGAAAATGCACTAAAAGAAAAACATTGCTGCACAGATATTAAAAAAAATAAAGTATATGATGTTTATATCCATGTGCAATGGTAAGAAAAATATATTTAAAAAAACTTTCAGTAAAATTCTAACCAATTGACTTTTTGTTCTCTACTGTTGTCCTTTAAACCAGGTATTATTTGTATAGACAATTACATAGTATAAGCTATTTTTTGGTTATGTACTTGTTTATCACCATCAAAACTAAGTTCCCTAAATATTTGGTTTGAAGTATGATACATTTTATTATCATACTCTTTGACAAAACTGAATTTTTCAATTTTAAGAAAAGTTATGAAGTTTAAACTTCAGACTCATTTTCTTCACCTGTCTTCCATGAGAAACCTTTAGACATCTTCAGATTAAAATGGGAAGTAGAAGACATGACATCTCAAAATTTATCCTCTGGAAACTCTGACCATACATAGTATAGTCTCATCAAAAAGCTTTGTAAACATCATCAACTTGATTCTTCCTGGGTATGACATTTTTCATTTTTTAAATTTGTGAAAACTAGTCAGTGTGAAGAGAAAATAAATACTAATACTAGTCTCCGGATCTTATGTAGCTTAAAGGATATAATATAGGCTCTAAATATAAGTTCTTGATTCCTGTTAACCCTAAAAATTGGATACTAAACATCAGACTTAGTTGTGTCTCAGGGCTGATGCATTTGCTTACCTACAGGTTCTCCAAGTAGCATAGTGCAAACACTCTTAAGGTGGAAACATCAGGTGAATGATAGTAATATGCAGGGCATCTCCTTCAACCTTATTCAAACTACTTTTATCATGTCTGAGAAAACCAGTGTGACTAATATGCAATCTGTGTAATCCTTGACAACACTGGAAAAAGATTACCAAATATAATTTGGGTTATTCTGAGAGTTCAGAAAAAAAGCCACAATGTAGAATGGAAAAGCTGATCTATGAGTTTGCTTTTAGAAGGGTAGTGGGTTGACCCTGGCTGGACGCCAGGTGCCCACCAAAGCGGCTCTGTCACTCCCCTCCTCAGCTGGACCAGTGACAGAAAATATAATGAAAGGCTCCTGGGTCAAAATAAGGAGATAACTCAGCAGCTACCACCACGGGCAAAACAGACTCAACTTGTGGAAATTAGTTTAATTTATTACCAGTCAAATCAGAGTAGGATAATGAGAAATAAAAACAAATCTTAAAAACGCCTTTCCCCTACCCATCCATTCTTCCCAGGCTCAACTTCACTCCTAATTTTCTCTCCCTCTCCCCACCAGTGGAACGGGAGGATGGGGAATGGAGGTTGCGGTCAGTTCATCACACCTTGTATCTGCTGATCCTTGCTCTTCAGGGGGAGGGCTCCTCACACTCTGCCCTGCTCCAGCC